>JACEOJ010005883.1:431147-476916 GCA_013761285.1 Campoletis sonorensis | reverse complement strand
TATGGGTTGTTGGTTTTTTTCTCTCTCTCGCTCTCTTTCCTTTTCGTACTTTTCATCTTTATTCGTGGGCGTTCGATTTGGGCAAGATAAGGTGCACTGTACAAAAGAGATGTACACCCCGTGCCGATTATTCTGTTATATGGAACGAGAGAAGTGAGCTGCTTCACTGGAGAGTGTACGAAAAATAATGGCCGACCACATACTTACTTGCACTACTAGCAGAATTGCCCGTATCATTTTCCACGATATATTCGTCTATTGGCCGTTGACTTTATAGTTAAATCGGCGTAACGCGATACTTTTGGCAAAATTACCCTCCATTTTTTTTCGTATTTATGCCTGTGTATGAGAATCTAATAATATTAACAATTGTATAAAACTTGACACTTTATTCGTTGCAAGTCTACAAAGATCCTTTACTTTATGCATAAAATCTCTTCAAATCCACCACATCGATTTTTTATTTACTTGTTAATTAAAAAATGACAACAATTCGACTATGCAACATTTTTTTTTGCTGATTAAACAATTGGCTGTAACATTGAAATGGTAAAGGTTAAAAAAATGGTGCGTTATTAGAGAATCTTTTAAGTAAAAAAATAAGCGGTGGTACTTCGAAATCGCTGAAAATGTGCCGATAAACCTTCTAAAAATGTCGATGCACACGTGACATCGTGAAACTGTGTATTTATCACTTAATGGTTCGAATAGATCGTTATTAGGTTAATAAAAGATGCGGTAATACGAATCCCCCGTCAATTTGTTTAGCTTTTGTATTGAATTTTGCATAAAATTATTGTGAAAATTTGACACTCACTTGACTGTCCTCTGGCGGAACTATTTTACCTCAAACTCATTTAACTTTGATTCGAACATAATAATTTATGGATTCTACTATTGAGCAGGAAACTGAAGCGGAAGTTTCATGCTATTTTAACGGAATCATCAATTCCCTTCGTATTAGTTTATTCAACGGATATTTCCGTTACAAAGTAAAGGCTCGTTTTTTTCTCGTTCGAAAAAAATCCCCACAGGAAGAGAGTTTTCACTCCACTTTCTACCTTGAATCGCTTACGATTTCCTTATAGATGGAACACACTTTGAGGCGGCGTATGGTGCGTCCATTTATGACCATGCGTTCCAATACGATTCAAGTCACATGTTCGACAGCCGCTCTCATCTCGTCGCGTACGCGTGATTTTTCACGCACCGGCTGTTCCGAATGTCATCCTTTCCGATCCAAAGATGATCAGACACATCTGTACGGTTATACGCATCCACGTATTTACACACGTCTATGGATATAAATTCGTGTATAGATACACATGGTCTGAGAAAATTTGAGACGAAGAAAAGAAGCAGAGAGAGATTTCGTAGCAGTGCAAATGGACCGTTTTCAGGAGTGGAAATTTTTTCTTTCCTCCCCCCTCCTTCCTCGAGTCGTTCTCTCTCTCTCTCTTTCTCTCTCTCTCTCTTTCTCTCTCTCTCTCTCTTTATTTGTCTGTCTCTCTTTCACACTCTCTCTCTCTTTCTTTCTCTCTCTCTCTCTCTCTCTCTATCTCTCTCCATTCTCTCCCAATGGTACATACAACGGTAGTAAGTCACGTGCACGTACGGACTGTTACGTGGGTCGAATATACGCCATCTCCCGGATGAACGTCCCCGAATTGTCTCGAGGGACTAGACCCACTTTTTTTGTTCGGATCCCTCTTAATAATTGACGACCAACTTCTCCGACGCGCTAAATAATTCAATTTTCACGCCCCTGTGATAAGTTTTGCAAATTAAATTTCCATTGACGTGAATTTGCAAAAAGATACAAATATTTTGATTATTATACACGTATAGATACTACCATCCCGAGTGGTGTGGAAAAAGAATCGACATATATTCAATTTATTTGACTATGTATCGATACTCAAATAATAATAATCTTTTTAAAAGTTGGGCAAGAATTTAAAAAAAATCCGTGAACGTTGATTTAAATTTAAAAAATCGATGATTTAATTTAAAAAAATCGTCTCTCGAAAACGTAGTTTTTGTTTGATGTGTTCAAGATTACAACTTGAGCTTCCATTGTCAGTTGTTTTCGTTTTACGATGCGTCGTTGCAACTTGGAGTAGAAATTTTGGACAAAGCTCGGTCAGTAACGCCCGGATGAACAATAAGAGAAAGAACCGAAAACGAGAGAACAAACAAACTTTCCAAAGCATAGACAATGCAGTAGCCACAGACAATGGACGTATATCGATGTTCGAGCAATGTGCAAAAGAGGAGCAGGGTTTCAATGTACCTGTGTAAATATTTCCAATGGATCCCACATACCACTCATAGGCATGGATGGGTGAATCGGACGATTTACAATTGAGGATTTCGTGATGAATTGCACTTGACATAAAATATGTTGCAGTGATTACAGAAATTTAATATATTGATCAAATTCATCAATGAATTTTGAGTGATTCAATTTATCAGCTAAGTTTCCATTGGAATTGCAACAAAATTCCAGTTTAATTATTCGATGTAATTCAATTTGTACAGTAATTCGACAACTTTTGAATAGTCTATATGGACATTTATTTCGAGAGAAACTCCACATTTACTGATATGAACTTATGGGTAAAGTTAAATGTCGTCATATATCTCGACGTTCGAGATTCACTCATGATGCTTCGTAATTATCTATAAATAGGTCGACGCTTATTTTCCAATATCCTGGAAGATCTTGCAATTGCAAGCAAAATATATTTCACTCTTTTATTACTGTAATTATTCAGAATAATTAATACTTAATTGCGGTACCGGCGAAAACCCATTAAAAAGCTCATTCGATTTTACCTCGAAATCAAATTACCCGTTGATACATTTAATTACCACTCGGTAGGATGCGTGGAATATGATAATAATAATACCATCAGAACGGGATTGTCCACGTTATGTTGGAAATATCGCATTCTTTCGGCAAGTCGAAAAATTCTTGATGGACTTTGCCTTAAAGTCTGAAAGTAACAGAAAAAGGCACAATCTTGGGCATTCATTTTGATTTATTTAAATAATCACTTTCTTTGGCAAATTCGGCGTTAAAATGCTCCCACGTTTCTAAATTATACAAACTTCTATTTTTTCGGTATATTTACGAGACTATTTCAGTCGCTGATTAAGTATTATCGCGAATTCACCTTCTGCTTAGAGAACTTTTGTCTTAAATCGCAGATTAAACATCAACAATGTTATCTCATTTTCTGTGCCCTCCGTTGAATATATTCGTAATTCAGTAAATTCTGTCGTAACGAGAAATGCAATCCGGTCAACGGTTGAATTTTGGAAGCGATATTGAAGGGCGATCCATTCGCTAGGAGAATGGTAATAATACGCTTGGTAGAGAAAATAGTCGGTTCGAAGAGCGACGCAACGATCAAAGTGCCGAGGCATCAATTTCTACTCAGGTTTATACCTCAATTACAACCCGAGGATTCTGGAAATTCAACAAAACTTTTCCAGCGGCGAATAACAGTTTGGTTTAGCGTTGAGCACAGTCGGAATTTTACATAAGTGAGTGATCGACGGCGCTCAAAATATCTAATGAAAATCTAGCTTCTCAGCTTTTCTGATTGCCATTAACATGATTACTTCAAGAAGTGGATTGCAACTGACGGAATGTCAATGACAATTGCGTCGAATGATATTTATCGGTGAAACAATAATAGTAAAAAAGAAAAGGAAATCAATAACTGAAGGCATCATGAAAAATTCAATGGAATATTGTGTAAGACGAGGACGTTGGTTTTGCCCTGAATAAAAATTTCATCATTGAGGTTCGAACGAGGGTTTGACAACAAGTAGTGGCTGATTAGTGGGGGAAAATTGGAACGTATATTTCCTGGGGGTTAGAAAATTAGAATGGATTACCCAGGAAACGGAATGATTCGTGCAGTTACTGATTCGAAGTTCAGGATTGCTTATTGTGCCTTGAGCCATTTTGTAAGATCAAGCTTTCAGCAATTGTGGGAAATGAATGAAAAAGAGAAAGGCGTATAAGAAGAGAAATTGTATGAGAAAAGAGGGAAGATAAAAAGAGATAGAAAAGCGAATGATGTGTAAGATTGGAGATCAGAGAATGAGAAATAGAGATTAAGGAGAAAGAGAAGGAGAAGGTTCGGACAGCCGTTGGGGACAGCATATCGAAGGACTGGAGGAGTCAGAGAGATGGAGAGCAAGCTCAATCGGACAGGTCAGAAGTGCTCGTAGAGAGAGAGAGAGAGAGAGAGAGAGGGAGAGAGAGAGGAAGAGAGAGGAAGAGAGAGGAAGAGGGAGAGGTCGAAGAGGCGGAGATGAGCTAATCCTCTCGACGTCGATCACATGCCAATACCAATGGACGATCGCTTGGCTCTTCGCTTCCTTCTCTCTCCCAACCCTTCGCTTCCGACTGTTATGTCAAACGTGCAGGTCATCGGGTGGATCCATGAAAATCCTTCTACAGCCGTGGGTAGAAATTCTCGGATTGGCAAATGCATACTCGTGATCGTATGAGACTCTCGCGAACATCTAATCTACGAAAAACTTCGTAAAGCTTGTTCAAGTGAATCTGAAACTTTTTTTCAATTCGTTCGATGTACAGGTTTTAATGACAGTCGCGCTTTACACAACGCGAAAGCCATGGATAAATCAATATTTCGAGTTTTTTTTTATCCCCGGATAACCAGATTTTTAAATATATATTATACAAAAGTAGGCACTATAAAAACTTCCAGAAACTCAGTTCGATAAGCATCAAAAAATCAGTCGACTCGTCATATGATTAACCAATGGGCAAAATCATGCAAAACAAAATTGATAACAGACTGCACAGTTGCGAAGCTGCAATTATGATTAGCAATTCGAAATTTATGAATAAATGTGATCGGTTTTCATTATACAACTTTTCCTCAAAGTGATCGAGTAATTTTGTCTCGAATTCGAAATATAACTGATCCGAGGTGAGATCGAGGGGGTTTGACCTACAGATCGATAAAATTCTCACGTACTAATGCATGTGTGTGTGGCCGTTGAAAGCTCATATGAAAAAAAAAAATGTATGCAAAGAAGCTAGCAATGAAAGAATAAATAAAAGTCGTGTATATCGCTGATAGCGTTTCGTGGACGTAGTCAGGTGATAACTATTGGTGAGATGATATTTGCACGAGCAGAAAACTCGCTGAGTAACAAAAGAGACGAAATAAAAAAGTGTCCGACTGGAATTCCCTAGGTCGCACGTTTTTTTTTTCTTTTTATCTTCTCTCTTTCTCTCACTCTCTCTATTTCATCTGTTAGCAACCATAAATGTGAACTACGATAAAATAACTGTTGCGACCGCATGGCAAATGCGTGATGCTACGATAGCGTGTTTGGCTCGTTCGTTCGTTCGCTAGCGCGAGCAAGAGAAGCAAAAGTGCGTGTGCTCGCGTGAAAACGAAAAGATAACCGGTGTGGCAGCAACGCTGTGAATGCTCGATGTTACTTTCTCATCGTTATATATATTTGTATACATTGAACGTTCACCAACGGAATGGCGCGAGATTCTACCTTTTTGTTCACAATGTCAAGCAAGTTACACCCTTTCGTCTATTACTCTCGGTTTACACACGTTTATTGTATATGCAAAGGGTGCTGTGCGCGTGACCATTTCAACCCCATTAAACTGATGCCATTCCCGTTTTCGCCACCACTGCGAGGACGGTACACCTATATTTTACTATACCTGGTACGTTTGCTCTGCGGCCTTAAATTAAATATTCGGTGTATCAACATTTCTCTCTTCCTCTCTCAATCCCCCCGTCTCTTATGTTTGTTTTATTTTTTTTTTTTTTTTTTTTCAAATACTTGATGTCTATTTTTCATTTACCCTTGTTCTTCTCTTCTTTATTCTCTATTTTGTTGCGGACTCTCTGATATACGATGATACCACCCACTACTTTTTTTACTATATTGAGCCTGGTATGTTAACCCCTTGGGATCGCAATTCTTTCACCAGTTTAATGTCCTTTCTCAAACATTCTAGAGCTCTGGAGAGTTATGCGATATTTCAACCCTCCGAATAAGTGACCGATGTTCTTTCACGTTTGTGTATACTCCGCCAAGCTCTTTGTATATAGCAGTCATTTTAGTCCCAGGTCGATAGAAATACTCTTCATTAGATGAAAGGAATTTAACATTCCGTTGGAAGTTTTTCAAGCGTTGATTGATCTAGAAAATCGTGAAACCTTGTAAAAATAACAACATCTGGATTCGCAATGAAGTGAACATGTTGCATAACATTTTGAAGTAACACATAGCCAAATAAAACCTGTAAATACCGAACGAACATAAATTATGGAGTTGAAAAATTATATTATTTTGACGTCCGTTCAAATTTTCAGTTAAAAGAATTCCTAATATAATTAGTCGTAATATTAATTAATTTGAGAAAAAGAGGGTGATGTTTTGTACACTTTTCGTAATGTTCGATAATCAAAACGAAATTCAAAAGCCAATTGAAGAGATTCAATTATCGACTGGAATTGTTCAATCAAATCTATAATCATTTTGCTCCACTTTATCATAAGATCCATAACCATAAGAAAAAAAATGTCTTCAACATAAAAAAATAATACCAATTGTATTACAGAAGATAATATCATATCTGGCCCAAATTGAACTTTATTTCATTAAAATAAAGCTTATCTGATCGATATAAATCCAGGTGGAGTACGTAATTCACTTTATAATCTTCATACCTTAACGAGGTCAGGGGATGTACTGATATGGATGTGCATGTATATATATATACATACTTCTACATATTTACAGTCGCGTGAATAGCCTTCTCAACAGAGAGGCTCTCGGTATAGACGCTGTCTTATTGCAATTAGCCAATGCTGGAAGCTCGTTGGTTTTAACACGAGAAAACTTGCTGGCAAACTGAGCGAAACGTTGTGAAAGAGAGAGAGAGAGAGAGAGAGAGAGAGAGAGAGAGAGACAGGGAGAGAGAGAGAGGCAAGGAGAGAGAAAGAAAGAAGATAGGAAAGGAGGGTGTGAGGATCGCGTGCGAAGGAGAGTCTGCTTGACGACCCTCTTTCTGCGAGAATCGATCGCTCTCATGCATCCCTTTTGCCTAGTATATAAGCAATATATAGTCCGGAGGCTTTGGTCGTTGTTGGTTATACACGTATATGGATATACGTTGAAACAGAAGCGCGAGAAGGGGTTGCAAAAACGACTTGTTGAGTGTGCGACTTCTCAGTGCTCAGTTCATACTCCCATCCAATTGAATTTCCTCCTTCGATCTCTAATGTCTTATTTCTCGGACCGCTGACCATAAATTCACCGGATATCTCATTATCATTGTGGTCCTCAGGTCTCTGGCACGAAACGCATGTTGGCTTTTGTTTAATTTTTTCATTTTCGATACCATAACAGTAGTGATTTTTCATTTCTCGTAAATTGACGCGAGCTTTCATGCGATTTTCTAACACGGGGCTAAAAATATCTGACAAGGTTTTGCTGCTTCAGTAAAAAACTATGTTGGCAGACATAATAAATGATAAAAAGTCGTTGCGTAGTTTAACGATACAAACCGTTTCATTGGACATTCCACAATAAGCTTTTGTGCCTTCTATGGAATAAAATAATACTCAGAAGTTACGGAGGTGTTCGGCAAGTTATGTGTGTGTGTGTTGTTCTCTGATCGAAACTCAACCCCGAGGGGCTTTTGAAATAAAGTTTTATGAAAAATTTCTAATTGCATGACACAGTGATAAAATTGATGGATGAATGTACGGTCCAACTCGCTTCCTATATCACTCTTATTAAAAACCTTTTTACTAATAATGATCAATCTTTCATTTCATAAGAACTATATATACATAGAAGAACTGATCGATAACTGTCAAAGTTTTATTACGATTTTTTTTTCTGCAAATTATTGGAACATTTCACGATGTGGCTCACGTCTTCATTCTCGCGAGATTCGTACCTTGTATAAAAGTAGGCAATGCTGGTGACTTTTATAAGTTGGGGCAAAAAAAGTTGCAAATTGGAACGTCCAAGTTATTTTCTCGAAGTATTTTCTCCTTGAAGAAATATGATTTTTTAGATTTTTCAGGATTGTTAGCAACCGATGAAATGTCATAAAGCTTTATGAAACTCTTTCGATTCCTATTATTTTACTTGAGGACGTGATTGACAGTAACAAAAATCAATACTTCAGCCAACAAATTAAGCTCCAATTTGTTGACATTGATTTTTCCATTGCAATAAAAAAGTCTTGTCCGCAAACTTTTTTCTACTTTTCTACTTTTTGGTCATAGAATTCGTTCCATTTTTCATCAAATCTTACTACAGAGATATTAAAAATCTCTTTAATCCTTTTCTTATAGAACTCGAAGCAAAATTTGGTCCGCACCAAAGAATTTTTCTAGCAGTGTATCAATCAATGGCTCTCGTTTTCTACCTATTTCTGTCTTCTTTTTATCTTCCTCGCTCTCCCTTGCCAATGTCTTGAGCATCGTATGATCCATTTTACGCTGCATTTGCGGTGCATCTCTCGCTTTGCCTGGCGGCACTGTGAGAGAACAGCATCAAAATCGTCTTTGCTTTCCTGTGGTGCGGTACGTGCTCAGCCTCTCTCCTTCTCGGTCAACACACTTCAAAAGTCCATCGTGGCACTCGGGAGCCACACAGAGCATGAGTTCTTGCTTCGTCTTCGTCGTCGTATCTCGTGACACACGCTATGTACACGGTGTGCGCCCGTAGGGCGAGGATATCCGTTTCAGCGCGAAACTAGAAGGAGCCCCATGGCTCTATGTCACGTCGTATAAGCGGTGGATGTCATTTCAATCCGCTATTCGATTACCGAGACTCTACACTCTTCCCTCTCGTCTTACTCCTTCGCGGTGAAACGCCCTCTGTGGTTTACGGCGAAATAAAAAGTAAATAAGAATAAAAGGCGAAGAAGAAAAATAAAGAGAACAATAAAATATATGGACATAAGGAAACTCTGCAACTCATGAATTTTCTGCATCGTATTTTATTCCACTATTTCTTTGTTTTTTTTTTTTTCGCGTCTCTAGAACAACTTGCATTTTCTACTTTTTGCCTACGACAAGTCGTACTTTTAAAACTGACACCTTATGCCACCGTTATGCTGTATTGTGCAAACCGCTTGTATCAGACATTTTGTGCCGAGAAGCATTTGACTCTGCTATAAAAATGTTTCTTTGTTTTCTCGTGTACGTCTGTGAGCCTCGTTCTCCCAATAAAATTACTACAATTCTTATTTTCGTTCTACTACTTTAATACTAAAATGGTCATCATTATTATTTTTTTCCAACTTGTTATGATGATAATTAAACAATTGTCGATATTATAATTATATTTTCACTTTGGTAACACGTGGAAAAAACTTGAGACAAAAAAATACAGTATAAAAACAACATATGCATTAAAAATATTTAAGTTATAAGGTGGAAATCGATTTCATGGTTCTCATGGTATTTATAATTGCAGACACGATTGAATATTATGGACTATTTTTCTGAAATATTGTAGATGGACCTCATGAGCTGCAAATCCTGCAAAAATTGTCCGCAATTTCATATGCCGAATGGCACTTGTGTTTTTTTTATATTTTTTGAGCTTTACTAGAGATTGATTCGAGGTTAGCTCGAGGCTTGATTTTGAAAGAAAAGGAATCATGTGTGTTTTTACGATTGTTTATGTTTGTGTATGGTTTGGTATAAATATAACAACCATGAGTTTTGTTTATATACGTTTGTTTGCTGATAGTACTTTCGAGACTTTATTTTCATTTGATTTTTTTATTTTTTATCCTCAATAAGATCGGTATCAATCTGTAGGCAGTTTAATGCCCAGTTAATATGTCTAGAGAGTAAAATCAGTTGATCCATAAATAAAAATAACGATGCCACGGCCACGAACCGTTATCCACTTGATTCGAAACGTCCTCTTCGCATGACCGGTGACAGAGGACTAACGAGTGTAACTGGTGATTTTATGGGTGTCAGAAATACGGCGTACACTCATGTTCCTTGATAATTACTGGTTTTATATATTTATAGGCAACGAAAAGCGAGTAGGGATGACATGCACGACCAGATCATTCATATATTCAAGTAGTGTACACAACAACTACAGATATATAGACAAAAGCTGTCAGACGTTTTGTTATAGAACATGTAGAGCCTTTAGAATATTTGTGGACCATTCAAATGTGACTCCATTGAAAATGTCTCTGGAAGTTCGTTTTTAAAATGTCAATAAACATGAATACACAGTATTTCTGATAAATTTTCACACATTGTTCCACATTCGTAAGCTGTTCATTATAAATTGCATGATTATTATTGTTATTATTATTATTATTATTAATAATATTATTATTAAAACTATTATCATTGGTGAATTGAATTTTCTCTTTAGAGAAATGTTCATTCTGAACTGTTGGCAACTGCAGCGCCACCTTCATTATCAAAATGTGCAAAACGCCAACGAAACCATATGTCCCTGACAAAAAGCTCGCGGCTAATCGACTTTTGAATTCCGCGCAGCCGCTCCCGTGACCAGTCCCTTATCCTCACACCCTCCAACACCCACACTTCTCTGTAGTACTTTTCCATGCCGCTGATATTATATCCCTCGGGAGAACCACAGCCGAGCTCACCGTAAATAGTTTCTCTTAGCTGCACGTGACTTTACGAGCACGCTCTGTCCGGTTTACTTCTCATTCTCGTGTGTGTTCGTATTCCTCGGTGAGTGTTTGCGTGTACGAGGTGCGCCACGTGGTGGTCTACGCTCTTCCGACCTCCCTTCAACATCTACTTCTCATATTTTTTATTCTCTTTCTCACTATAACGTTCAACTTTTTCCCACTCACGCCCTTTGAAAGAATGGAAGAAATGACCGGATGAAATTGTACTCGTTTGACCGAGCTTCTATCGCCCTCTCTCTGTCGTCCATTAGGCTCTATTACACCCCACTCTTCTCTTTTACAACCCCTCAATCCTGAACCACCTTCGCGTTCGATCGAAATTTCTCTCTCAGTCATTTCACATCTGTTTCTCATTCTCTCGTTCTTTTATATTTCTCTCTCTCTCTCTCTCTCTCTCTCGCTCTCTTTATGTTTCTCACTCGCTCTTTTCCTCTCTCGATCTCTTTTTCTCCCTCCATTTTCGATATAACGCACAGCCACACACACACGCACACACACACCCAAATACGGGCATTCAGAAACATCCAACACACTATCACCTACTGGCATTGTCAGACACATCCCATACACGCGGTCAGAGATCGTTACGTAGCTGCGAGAGCCAACTTCAATTCTGTCCACAGAGTGCATCGATCAGCCACTCTCGTGTGCGGTGTAATTCGCCCCTTTTTTTTTGTCTCTATGGTCCACTTTTGGCTTGAGCTCGATACAAGCAAAATCTCCACTAATTACTGAGAGAGCCGGGACATCAAAGGCTCCGTATTAATGGAGACGTGCACCCCTTTCCTCTTGCTTCATTTCTTCTGATGAACGGGTATTACCAAACATACGTGTTCTCCGTCAGTCAACGAATTATTTCAATGAGAGAAAATGTCCATCATCAAAATCGTTAATGTTCTAATGGACGGCGACATTTCTGAGCTTTTGTTACACCAGATATTCGTATAATCAAAAGTCCGTGATAGTAAATGAAGCGTATCCATTTTTTGCTTCAATTTCTTCATCAGATTTCAATGGATTTAGTTGAATTGAAACGTTGTCTGTCCATATTTCTTTAGAACACTATATTCCGCATTAAATACTTTTTTAAATATAAATGATTTACGCGCGCAGAAAGACCAAATTAATATTGTAGTAAAAATAATAATGACATGAAGATTTAGCGGTTGAAGCTATTTACTAGACTCACTACACTAAACTGATTTTAATATTAATAACTGTTGTTTTATACTTATTCATAAATTTCAATGAGAATTCATTTGAAGATAATTCAAACTATTTACGAGTTCCACTGGCCTTCAGCGTTTCACGTATTTGTAGACTTGGAACGAGAGACTTTTTTAGTCACAGAGGAAAGTTTAGAAATTTCTATTTGCGAATGTGGAGCAACAGAGAGTGGTAGAAAATTGATCGTGGCGGAGAATCGCAAAAAGCAACGAGCCGTTAAGTGGGGAGCAAAACCGCATGCCGCTTCCACCCTCCAACTCCACCAGAACGTATAACACATGCACATTCAGCGCCACGTGTTTTCGCCCTCATTGTGCTTTTTAGCTTTTTCCCCAAATAGCTGACGAAGCATGCCCGATTTTCATTTTATTTTGAGCTCTAATAATGCATGGAATATTTCTAAAAATATTATACTCAGTAATCCGTAAAAATCACTACGTAAAATACTTTTATTTTCTTTTTATTTCTGAATTGATTAAAAATACTGAAAAGTGTTTCAAGCTGTTGTTCTGTTAATCCGATTTTTTTTTCGTTTTCAACATATATTCGTCATATCTAACGTGTCTGTTCGGTCGATTGAGTTTGGATGTCAATCGTAAAAAACAGCAACACCAAAATTGAGCCTTTTGCTATCATGTTTTTTTTTTTTCTCCATGACTCGTTATCTAAACCCCAATGCAACACATGAACGAATAAATTTTTCAATTTTTCGTACCGGTTTTTTGTGATCTTCAATTTTACGCTTGAGTGGAACAATCATCTGCTCAACAGAGATGTCCCCGAGCTAAACTCGAATCCGCTGATATTGAAAAGCGTGATTGCAAATAAATGTATTCCAAATGTTTGTGTATGGGGCTTTTCATCCTAAAAACATCTATACCATGGCTTCAACTTTTTTCAAATTCATCAAAATCTGATAGTACCTATAACTGAAGAAATTTTTGGGGCCGAATTTTGCTGGTGTAAACAATCGATGGTATTATAATTGCAAAAAAGTGTGTAAATTACTGTCACACAGGACATAAACGAGCGACAACGTTTCGTCTAAAACCGTTGGGCTCGAAGCTAGAACAAAATTGGCAGTGGCTTTGATTTGCGATTCCTTGTGATCCTTGAACCGTGAACCTAGTCGCGAGGAAAAATAAATTTAGCCGAAAATTCTACCTGCCAACACTTTTCCAAAAACTCATGAGGGAATAACTAAGTTCCCTCAGCGCCTGTGCCATGAGTTAAGCAATCAACAGATCAACAAATGTGAATTCATCAATTTTTCAGATTCGCAGATTTACGGTTCACGGAAAAAACATGAGGCAAGCAAAATCAATCTTTTTTTCTTTCAATTCTGATCGAGTCGTTTGTTTTTTTAATCAAAAACTGTACCGTTGAAGTTTTTAGAAAATCTGGTCGCGTTTCAAATGCAAATATATATCATTTTTCGAAAAAAATAAAATAAAAGAACACTAAAAAATTGTAGCCAGGCCCATGCATTTGGTGATTTAAAATAAAATGCCTGATGTGTACTTTGCTAAGAATTAATATCATTAAAACGGAATGTTCTCATTCCTTTTCAATAAATCGCGAATAGTGTCTCGAAATACCATGCCATTTCCGAATTATATTCGAAGTGGGAATAAGTAATTTAATTTCATCTGAATTTTTTTGAAAACTCATGAAGTTTGAAATCTCGAAATTCGATGAAAATGTTTATTTTTCCTTGACACTTCCGCAGTAAATATTTTATCGGAACGTAATGCAGCCTGCAACCTCTTCTGATTCATGGACTTCACTCCTGTGAATGATTTATCAAAATTGGGTTAGTGGTTATCGCGTGAAACGTGGCCAAACACAGTTGTGTAGTAGAGTTTGTGTATATAGAGAAAAAGAGATAGAGATATATAATATATGCGAAGTTTATAAGTTCTGATGCCAACGATAATAGAAATATAAATAATTGAGAGTATATGGCGGCGAGCTTGCGAACATGGCTCAGCGAGAAAACACATGGGGGTTGACAGGCATGCGTGTTGATACGATATGGGGATCGCGAGAGAGGAGTGTAAGAAATTAAAAATATAAAATTGAATAAAAATAATGATAATAATAATAATTACGTGATACGTTATGTTCATACGAAGTATAAGGTCATGCGGAAGGCTCTCACTAGTGAAATGAATTAGGGTCACGCCTTGATCCGCGCTATGTATGTTCAGCACGAGAAGCTAATCCACAATGTTCCTCGCCGGTTAACTTTCTCAGGGAGCTTTCTCTGTTGGTGGTGTCGTGCGATGGTTGAGCGAAATTTCTAACGTCGTGTGCGATCGGTAATCGCCTTAATAGGGAGAGACGTGGCAAGCGTTCCGGTCGTTAAATCAACGTTTACACATTGGTGCGCAACGGAGGAAATTAACCGAGCATCCCCTTTCTCTCTTTCTTCCTCTTTCTCACTCGCTCTCCCTTCTCTTTATCTTCCAGTCTCATTCTGTTATAAGTTTTTATTTGTACGGTGAAAATGTGTTTCGACTGAAAATTAAGTCGATGATTGTAGCTGCACATCTATGGCAGTGTGCATGTCATTTCTTATTGAAACAGATGATTTTCATCTTCTCGATTGAAATTCATGCACCAACCACTCTTCGGTGGTTTTTAACTGCGTTGTAAACAACGTCACATTTTTCGACTTGACCGTTTCATTTGATACAGAAATGCATAAGATTTTTCGATTCAAGGCACATTCCACTAGCTCTGTATTTCACTCCAAATATTCGGGCTGACATTTTGAAAAAATATTTTCCAGTATTCATGATTTAGGTTTGAAATCATTAAAAAAACATGTACCTGATTATTCGTCGAAATTTCCATTCCTTTGTATACAAGAATGGAGATGTAAAAAGAATCCTAGGGAACCTTCTATTATACAAAATGAAAAAGCAAAAAAAAAATCGCGTGCGTGAACTTCGGGAGTTTTTGTACCAGTTGAAAGCTCAATATACTTACTGGCTATGGTTCACAGGATCGATCGTTTCTCATTATTTTCATCCATGATCTACTCAATGTAAAATGTAGTCATGTATTTACAAATATGTATATTCGTATTTGTATTCGTTTGACAAATAATGTCATATTTTTTTGTGTCACGATATCTTTTGTTTGATATCGAAAATAGATTTCTTTTCCATGAAATTTGAAACAACGTATAGAAACATTTCGGGTTTCAACACTTAAAAGACATTTTCAAATACTGAGACTTGGGATTTTCTATTTAAAGCGACCTTAAAGTACTTCACTTTAGAGAACTTCAGCAATAGAAAAGGGGATTTCTATTTTGGTCGAAGTCAATTTGAAAAATGTTGAGATTTGATATATTTCTGGATTGGAAGGGAATATTTCTTAATCAACATTAAGCTGTACACTTGAAGTACATTCTACCAAGCAATATTCTAAAGTGTTCGTAACAGAGCGATCGTTTGACGTTTTCCATCAATTCCTGTTTGTTGTTGGTCGCAGGCAGAAAATTTTCCATCACTATCGCTTAAAAGGGTTGCTCCGAAGCAGGTGCGCTTATGGATCGTAGAATACTTCGTCGTCGCATTTCATGATTGCATGTCAACAACGAAGTAATCTAGAAGAAGGAAAAAATACGAAGTTTTGTGTATGATAAAGAGCTGAGTATACGAAAATCATTACTTCAGATGGTCATTCAGGTAGGAAAGCACAACACAGCACCTTGAAATATGTCTCGAATCGAAGAAGATCATTGTGGTTTAGTGCAAAAAGTGAATCAGTCGTGTTGCTTAATTCTTAACTTGGTCACTTCTTGTAGTCGGCAACAGATAAATATATATGTATATATATCTGTACTGAAAGACGATATAATCGTTTGAAGTCCTCTCAAGGGGATGAGAGCCGTTAAGCCGAGAAAGATCCACCAGGAAACTTGGATAATAGTCCGAGAACACTGAAAGGTCCTGAACTCCGTGATACAGAAAGAACAAGTTTCTTTCTTTGGACAACTCTGCGTTCAAAAAAAAGGGGGCAGCTTTTTGTGAACCTGCGAGAATTCCTTGGACTGACACGTGACTTGTGGCAACAGAAGACTTTTTTTTTATACCAAAAGATGTATCTACTTTTTCTCACAGTCTTTTTGTCGTAAGTCTGTCGAAAAATGTCATTTTTTTCATCTAATTCGAGCACCAAGAACAAAAATCGTTTCAAAAAATGTATATTCGCCCAACACCTTTCGAAGCTCATTGCCCACTGCAAATCTCAATAGATGTTTCCTTTTTCAATCAAATGAAACATTTTGTCCAATGAAGAGAACACTTAGAACCAGTGATTTATTTAGTCACGTTCGTCCTCAATCAACTATTTGACATTCTTTCAAAATTTAACATCCGATCTATCTAACGATATTAAGGGATCCTTCCTTTCGTATGCCTGTCGGTTATGCTTCTCCACTGACATGGACTGTCCATCTACAGCATCGACGATACTACCATAGCAATTTTAGTATCCCCCGTGGCGTCCAACGTCAAACTCTGTTTCATTGTCCCATGACTTTGTACACATCTGGCGTTGTCGTTAACAATGCTTTGCCACTATGCACCCTCTCAAGCACCCACTATATAGCACGGTGATGGGCACAGCGTATCACGAGGCTCGATGAACACTGAAGGACTTTTAATACCGTAATGTACTTACATATATATATATATTGTCATAGTGACTTCCAGTCGAATCGATAGTGCATGTTCTTTCGAAAATAGAATACACTTTTCACATTGTATATAACATTCCACCAAAAGTCATTCATTTATTCAGTTATATTTGTTTCCCCACTACGCATTTCTGGGTTGAGAAAAAAAAAACACACTGTGAACGTCTTAGATATCAATAAGTAGTTCTGTTCAAGTTTGATATAAATTTATATTTGAATAATTATTTCTTTTTATTGCGATCGGTTCAGGATTGCTGAACAATGACAGGGACATAGTTTTTCACGTGCAATCGAAAGATTTGGACTGGATTTGAGTCATTGTCTTCGAAGAATGTAAATATTGTTGAGGGAAATTTTAGTTTCGTGTGTGATGTCATTCTTCCCTCAATGCATAATGGTAGTTTTTTATTTTTCGAAGAAAATGATAAAGAAGGTTTTGTCATCGATCGAGAGGATACTGAAGCTGACGAATATGTCGCTTTAGCCTGGAAAGCCATCTGTTACACAGAACTCAATATCACCCGCTCAGCTTTAGGTTCTGTTTTTCGTCTGCACCGGGGTTCGCCGTAACTTTGCATAAATGCTTGTCCGGAGCGTAGACAAGAAAGGCATCCGATGCATTCAATTGAATTGCCGCTCCAAAGTTGATGGTAGTGCATTATTTCATTGAATGCATTAACGCTTCGTTCCTCGGTGGAAAAAGAAAAAATATGTGAACAAAAGACGACAGTCACAATGTATTTGAAACACGACTGTAATGTTTATTCTATATATTATGAAAAACAAGAGGACTTAGATGTCATTTAGCGTTGCGATAAAGTGCAGAATGCATTTGTAGCAGATGTCTTTTGGGAAAATAAAATCATTCACGATCTTTCAGTCGAATAGATTTGGAACTAATTCAGTAATAAAATTTACTGTTTTCTTGTTTGATCTTTTGTCATAGTATTTTGTTTATTCAAGGATTCTTGAAATTATTTGTTTTGAATTAACCTTAAGCTTAAGACTGTGTATTGATAACGCGTTTGTAACGATAAATCCTTGATGAAATAAATTGACCAGTAGAGGGTTAGTTTGGGGATGATATGATAGAGGGCTTAGTAAGATCAGAGGTCAACGTAGCGGCTTGGCATGCTGGAAGGGTTTCCCGAACGGGACCGAGGTATATGCGCTTGCGGGGGGGATTCGTCGAGAGATCGGGCAAGAGTGAGAGAGAGCGAGAGGAAGGTGTCACGTTCGTTCAGGCGACGGATACCTGTTGGTTTCCTACCCTGAGGGTGGCCGGACGCCGGCGCCTTGGCGAGTAGAAGCGTCGTGACGTCGCGCAGCGCCAACACCGTTTCCCAAACCATCCGCCCCTGTTATACGACTTATCGTTATACCCCTACATTTCCATCCCTATTTTCCTTTCACCACCAACGCGCCATCTCGTTTTTTCTCTCCTTATGTACTACATTAGTCTGCTCTTCTGCCTTTTCTTTTTCTTCGACAAACTTCTTTCCCTCTCTGCCACTCACCTCTCGTCAGATATTTTTTTTCTCTTTCTCGTACATATTCCTCGACGCCCTTCCTTTCATTCACAACTTCTTTGCGGTCTACCCTCCATCCTCGTCATCAGGTTATCAACCCTGAAGAAAAAATTAGAGCGATGCGAAGAAGAAGAAAAATATAAAAAAAAACGTTCTTCGATGCTTTCGTACTGACATCTCACCAACGTACACTTTCACACGTTTCTAGCTTCTAGTCTATCTCTCGCATCAGGACATGGAAAACGCAAATTGGAAACGTGAGGTGAAAGGTTGACGGGAACATTTCTATACCGTCTTTCCTCTTCGCCGTTATTATCAGATGCATGCATGAGCATGTGCATGGTTCTCTGTAGTTGACCGATTTTATCAGGCTCAATGTGTAACCATACGCCACAGCATTCAAAGTTCTTTTCTCGCGTCGTAAATCGTGGGAACCGTATACCAAAGTCAGATTTGACCAAAAAATGTGTTTTCCACGTATACTCCAAATGGCAAAACGTTTGAGCCCTCATTTTCATTGCTGTTTCCCCGAACAAACTGAACCGTGTAGCAATGCTTCAAAGCCGGAAAATATGATCGAATCGATGAGGTCATTTTCCTGGATGCCTGAACCCAAAAGAAAAATTTAATTGGTTCCACCAGTTTACAGTTCAATTTTTCAAATTATTTTCCATGCCTCAGGGCTTCATAGAATTGCAATTATTTCCACTGATTACAATGTTCATTATATTTGTGATTGATGAACAAATTTTTTTCGCCAAAGGTTTTCATATATTTTCTGCTGAACGAAAACTACTGAGAGTGAAAAACTATTTTTATGTTATTCAAATATTGATTTAGTTGAACCGAATGATCTTGGGCTTTGAGCTTTCTGCAGCGTACACGGGATTGAAAGCCATATTCGAAATTTTAACCGGTGATCCCAAGTGAAATAGAAAAGATTGAAGCTCGTTCTTCTTCCATAAAAATAATAGATAATCTGTTAGGCATTTTCATAGACACATTGAAAAGTAAGCTTCATTTTTTTCGAATTGTTGAAAAAACTTTTGGAACACATGAAGAAACTAGAGCAAACCCAAAATCCTCTTGACGAAAGTTCTGAAAAACATGATCGCTGTCAGAAGGTTTAAAGAATGTGAATTTGAAATGAAAATTGTTTGATAACACAACTCATACGATATTCAATTATATTATAATTATTTCATTGTTTTATAATGTTTCAGGAAACTTGGGCTCAAGTAGATGTAAATATTCATGACCTGCTTGTTGAATGGAACCAGTGAGACGAAGAATAATAAAATGACGTCAGGCGCTGCAATTTATGCACGTGAACAGCATGATTCGTATGTGAGTAACGCCTGAATTAAATTCAAATACAACTCATCATAGTTGAAAAATATATATTTCTGCAAATATTTTGAACGGATGTTGACGACATTGACCATCAGAGGAATTCACAACGAAAGATCAATTGCCCAAAATGATATTTCTTTCCTGGTTATCGGCATAAGCAGAATGAAAAATAAAATTTCTTTTGAAAAAGAAAGATGAGAAAAAAGTTTCGAGTGTGATTTGCTACCGCGTCCAGAGACTTTTTTCCTTGGTGTAGGGCAGTAATTTTCGTTTGTCTAGCCTCGCTCGGCGAGAACTCTGGCAAGACCACTACAGTCTCTTTTTACTATTATTATGTATATACAGTTATATATCTATGGATGCGTTTCTTTGCTATCAAAAAGTTAGGGTTTACATCGCTCGACGTATTATATAGTGTAAGTTGCGCCCTTTTGTTTGCAAACAACCGATTGGAACGCGCATATACGTACAAGTATAACAACCTGGGAGGAAGGTAGTATAACTGTGGACTACCGGAACTGGATCTCTCGCGGCGAGAAACGCCGTCGTAAGGCACTACCCCTCTAGTACAGTATAGGACGCTTGCTCTTTTATCTTTCCCGGGGGAAAGATAAATATGGAGATTCGGGGGTCTATCCTCTCTCTTTCTCTCTCTCTCTTTCTTTTGCTCAGTATACGCCAACCAGCAGTTTTCTTCGAGATGGTAAAAGAAAAAAGAACTGTGACAAAAGAAAAAGGAGTCTGGCCGAAGAAGAAAGAGAGATCGAAGAGGGATTGCATAAAGCTTACCAGGCTTAGTGAGATATTTGAAGGATATGTGTTGTGGTAGAAAAACGCACTTTCGACTCTATTTTCGGTGATGGATCAATTTTCGAAAATATACTATGTTCAAAAATTCTAGCCCGAGTGTCACGAAAGTTTGTTGATCTCGTAATGACGATTAAAAATTTGTTTTATGAGGCACTAGTCACTGAAGACACTCCTTAGGTCTCTTCGTCACCGAAACACTCGTTAAGCCCACCGACCTCTTGAAATGAATCTCTATTTCTTCTTCTTCTTCACCGTTTTCCCCCCTTTGTCTGCTTCGCAGTTGGTCATCATTTTTATTATAAGAGCAACAGGATAAAAACGCGATTTGCTGTAAATGTTTAGAGATAAGAATCAGCGACAGACGGAAGCGCTGATTGACATTTTTCAATTTTCCGATTTGCTTTGTAAAGTTCATCGATTGGACATAAGAATTTATGAGTTTGCTCTACATTCAACCTCAGTGTGTTCACTATCAAATTGTTCTGAAGAAATACTATAAGCAACACGTTGGGATTTATTTTTAAAAGGGATAATAAAAAAAATGCAAATTAATATCTTCCAACTAATTATTTAATCAAACGACAGATCTCCTTGTCTTTAACATAAAAGTAATCGTTATCTGGAGATTTATTGTTCTCGTAAATCACGATCGTATATCGATTCATGATTGAGGTACGAGAATGTTGTACATGAAATGCAGGATATCAGTTCCGCTTGTCCGGCGTGAGAGTACGATTGGACGATATGGTACATTAAGAATATTGCAATGAGGGAGGGGACGTGGATCGCGTGGTGACCGGACATATCGGATATGTACGTATTTTCTCCCTCTCTCTCTCTCTCTTTCTCTCCCTCTCTCTTTTTCTCTCCATCTCTCTTTTCCTCTTTATTACTTTTTTTTTCTTTTTCATTTTCTCCCTCACTCGTTCGTATTATTACTACTGCAGTGTTGGGAGCCACACTATTATATGAGAGTCATTCTCGCTCAGTGGCGTCTCTTTTTCTTTCCATTCGCGCGGGCGTACGCTCGGTCGCATTAGTCCATTATCTCAATCTACAGTAGTCTGGGGACAAATAATAGGCTGCACATAGAGCAAGAGAAAGACTGGAAGAAAGAGCACTGTATGGTCGCCGAAAGGTGAATATACACACAAACTCGCACTCACGACTACCCACACTGTTCTTTACATGTTTATATTCTAATGTACGAGGACTTTTGATCAAAATGGCGAGAAATGAGACCTCAAACCGTAATTAAACGGTGTACACAAAAATTGATGGACTTCAGACCATGCTGTAGACGTATTTAACCATGATTGACATTCGGATAAAAAAATGATCTCTTCCAACCAGACAATGAGAATTAGCACATTGAGAAACAGGTTAACACGAATTAAAAAATATATATAAATATCTTTCGATGTAACGATATTAATAACGACGACCCAAATTGCCGAGATTGCAGTAGTCAAGCTTGTGGATTGGTGGAACTGCGCTATGAATAGATTTTCGAATAATACATGTTTGACCAGCAACCTTTGCAGTTGTTGTCACTTCCTAAGCCATTTCATAAAAATGATGATGTTAGTCGTTTGATTTTCATGTCATTTGCAAATTCCATTTGCTTCGTCATTACATTTGACTAATATTTCGTACAAAGAAGTCAAAATTTCAATTGGAATTGGGATATTGGTTCGTCTTCTAATTCTACGCGCAAAGATAACAGCTCGAATGGATTTGGTGCCGGATTAAAAGAATGTAATAAAGATTTTTAATCGATGAAATTAATACAATAACTGTTTAACGTATTTACGGTAAACGACCTTTCCAAGTCACAATAGAACTTTCGATACGTGCGTTTTCAATAAAATGTACTCCTTTAATTAACACAATATTCTTTATCTGTTCATTAATAAAAATTAGGATAACAATTGCTTAGATTAAAATTTGACCAAACTGGGTCTAATTTACTTAATTTATCTGATGAAAATGAATTCCTCTCGATGTTTATGTTTATTTGTACATATATATAATGCGGCTTGTATAGTAATATAGGAGTCAGGATGAGAAAAGAGGAAGAGACCGTGAAAATACTTGGGAAAATGAGAGAGAAAGAGAATCTCCGAGTGAAGCTTGGAGGCGCAAGCGCCTGTCGGATCGATGCCCCCTTCTCTGCCGCGCGCGTATAAAGCTCTGGCTCACAGGGGGGTATACGACAGTTTCGCGATAGCATTTGTAACATGCGCCGCGTCCCGGGTCTCCGGTACTCCGTGACCGTTACCGCCGTAATCAACGAGATTCAACGTCGTTACCGTTGTCGCGAGATTTCCCGATTAAATAGGAAAGCTCGATCGAACATAGTCGCGAAAACTCATAGAAATCGTGATAAAAGTGAAGGAAATCGAGGATCATCTCAATATTTCGTAGACCAGTTCATCGAGTCGGTCCAGATTCTTGGTCATACCTGTAATAACGTTAATAAATGTTTCTCGTAAAAGCCTAGCCAGCAACGGTGTTTTTCCCATTTTTATTTATTTATTTTACGAATAAGAATAACGAAAAAATCAAACATGACAAGTCTGTTACGTTCATGAGTCGATTATACGGTGAATGCTGAGAGCGTTTGAATCTACTTCACGCCAAGTAGATACGGTCGATGCACCGGTCAGACGTACGAAAAAGTGTGCATCCCATCGAACAAAAAAGCGAAGAATTAAAAAAAAAAATACATCGAACGAACTAAACGAGGAGAACGTAGACAGAAAGAAATTTATGTTTTAAGAGCATAAAAATCAAGACACAATATTTGTGCAACGAGGAACGAAACTAGTGGAGAATTTACAAACTGGAACAAGCAAATTAGTCAAATATAAAGACCCTTATTATCTTATACTTTTATCTACTTCGACTGGTGTTTCGGACAATGAAATACGATACTGGGCAACAAGGATAATAACGGATTGAACGGTTCCTCGTCAACGTCAAGGAATAATAACAAGAGTTTGTAGCAGCGGGACAATCCAATGTATAATTTGTACGTATTTATTTGAAATATACGTAAGAACAACCACACATGAGAAATTAACTCCCCAGTGACTGTTTGAACTGCGGAAAATCATAATTCACGTATTCGAATACTGTGTGTTTGGAGGTTAAAGAGTAATACATAGAAGAGGATTTAGTGTGCAGACGACGCGAATAATTCGAAGAGTATTTCGTATCATTGTCACAAACGTAGAGCTTGAAAATCAACTCTGACAATTTGGCCAAAGTGTAACCGTGTGAATTCTCATCCGTTTGGAGAATCGTTCGTGAAGTGTGTTTTATTTGTACGAGAGTTTGACTTATCTTCGAATCAATCTTAGTCTAGAGAGTTGGCACAGTATTCGTAGTGATATATCATCATACGTATAGCAACGTCAAATATATAAATATATATTTATACATATATCTATATATTCATATTAATATTCACGTAAATTCGTATATATTGAGAGAGAAAGAGAAAGCACGAGAGACATAATTTTCATAAGTCTCAAGAAGTTATTTGTTTTAATTAAGAAAAAGAAGTGTTACAACGTTGGATATTAGTGAAAAGATTTTCAAGATTGCTCAACAACGGGCGATCTTAAAAATTTCGGAAATTTTAATATTTCCGAAAAAATCGTTTGAAAATTTTTGTTTTGCTATCGCTTGGGCTTTAGTTTCGATATCTCGTATTTCTGAGCTTTATCGGGTGGCGTGGGAGACAGTTAAAACGACGGGGTACCATCAAACCTTTTGTTCACTGGACTCCGCTGTTCTCGTCACTGACACCACCAACGCCACCACTCACAACGACCACCAACCGACAAGAAAAAGAAGAAGACGAAGAACTAACCTCATACCAAAAGCTTTCACTAACGCGCAACAAGTTAAGAGGCTAAAGCCAACGATTCTCGCAAAGCCGAGGCCGCAATGTGACATGGATATCCTCGCTGTAGCTTGTGCCATCGTTGCTGCTGCACTTTATTACAATACACTCAACGCTGGTTTCGTTTATGATGATCGGTGAGTCGTTTACTCAATTTTGCACAATGCGATATTTAGTCGATTTTTATTCAATGTTAAGATATTTGACATTAGTTTTTATTACTATCTCCCATCAGCCATTGCTATTGAACGATAGGAAATATGAATGAAAATACAAAAGTCAATGTATACAGTCGTAACCTACTTTTACGGTCTGTATTTTCACGGATGACGAGACAAAAAACATGTTTTTTCTGATCGTATCTATAAAGAGTTACCAACGAATTGTTATTTCTTTCTGACATTTATATTGATTTGTGTATTTAGCAGCTGCTTGACTCACTGGACGTTTATTTCCCGTTAAATCAAAATTGCAATTATCATTGTAATCAGAACAATAATATTCTTCTAATAGTTAAACTATGCATGAAGCTCGTTGTCTTTGATTGATGAGAAAGGTTCACATTAACAATAATAATAAAACAAACGGATGTAGTGAGTAAACGGGTGCGTATTTATCAAGGATTTCGACATTCAACTGGATCGTTGATGAAGAAAATGAGATCAAATTTCATAGTGATCATCAGCAACGATATGATGATTTTTTTTTTTACATTATTCAATCTCAACAGTATGAATATTAGTTTTTTATCAACAAAGATTGATGAAGAAAAAGTTCGGCCGTGCATGTCAATGAATCATCCAAGCTTCATGATATTTGTGACGTTAGAAAAAAAGTTTGACATGCTTGGAAAATTAAGGGGAAGAAATAGTAATTAATGGTATCCACAACCGGTCGACATATAAACACAGGGTAATTGGTGTTGTGGTAGTTGAGTGTGATAGGCTTCTAAAGCGTATAATCTTGTCACGTTATAATGGGATCTTTCATTAGTGACATTGAGTCACTGATCCGCTGTTTCGGGCACGACATTTTTCGCTTTTCATTTACTTTTTTTTTTTCGTGTTTTTTGTTGTTGTTGTTGTTGTTTTTAAGGATATGTTTACACGGGCGATGCTGATCATTTACTTTTTACGAGCCAATATCCCGAAAGGTTTTATCTTTCGCCAAAATCGATCATTTGAAATGGGTGTCCACTTGAACTTTATTACATGCCGTATACTTCGAAACAGCGTAATTAAATGGCTCACGCCACATGGGGCTGTTGGTACAAAACAAGCGACGAAAAATCGATACGACATGGACAGTTTTTTTTTTCTATTATATTTCTTGAACTATATTCGTTATTAGAAAAGTAAAGAAAAATGTAAATACGTTCACATATGCAAAGCATCAATTCTCCAAAAAGTGTCGATTGCGAAAAAAATTATTTTCTCTTAAATGGGCTTTTTGCAACAATCACCATGTACACACCCGTTTTAATATTGTTAGTTTGAATAATAAAAGTACTCTGTACAGGTTTTCATGTATGTGTCAAGAAATGAAAGCGGGAAGAAGGGTTCAATATGAACGTCGTTCAATCAATTCTAATGCAAAGTTTATTGGAGTCACATTTCGCTATTTTTGTATGGGCCATCAATCGATATAACTAATCATTGAAATTTTCATTGGGTCACGCCAGTTTCAATAAACATGCGATACAATAATAAACGTATGTCCAGCCGGTGTTTTAAGGTAAACACGTTGATGTAACATGTGTTTGTATAAAGTGCTAGTTCAGTGGTTGATGGCTTATGAGATTTTAGTGTACGATAATAACCGGTCATAACGAAACAAACTCTAGGGTTATGAAGCCTCAATTAGACAGAAGACCATTTGAGTTCCCTAATGAAAATGATCATTTCGATCAAATTGAACTTCATACTTGAAACGAAAAAAATGGACTATGGAATATGACAATTGCGGTGAACAAAATGAAATTTGATAATTCAACAATGCGCTATTGTTGTCGTGACCTAAATTCATTCAAACCAGAAAATTATGTGAATATGGACAATCGATTTTTTGTTGTGCGATAACAATGTTTCGTTTACCACCTATGGATTAATTAATTCATCAGACATTTTCCTCATCCAGATATCGTATTTTTTTAGTGAATTCTAATATTAATTCCTTTCTTTTTAAATTGCTATCAATGACGGTTGTATTGACCATTAAAGTTGTATTAATTTGCGCAGAAGATCGCGTGACAGACGATGATATGTTTTGTCCCATTTGGCTCATCTTTATTATTTATGCATGGATCACGTATATAAATGAACAAATGAACATTCCCCTAGACAATACCGATTCAAGAATATGGCGGATTCTATACGCTCTAGTGAAAGTCTGAGAAATAATGTTGTTTGACCAACAAGTAGTTTAAACATACAATCATTATCCTACAGAATATTTGAGAGCTTTACTCACTTAAGATTATAATAGTTTGTGTATGGCGGCTATAAAAGTACGAAGCAACTTAATGTATATTTGGATGAAAGGGCGATAAAACCGAAGATGCCGAATTAGCGGTTGAGGGGAATAATTATCCTTTTCACGCCCAATAGAGCGCTGCACGTGGTTCTCATAAATTATGCACCAGGGAAGAGTTAAGCGCGAAGCTGGAGGATAGCCTCTCTCTCTCTCTCTCGCTCTCTTTCTTTCTTCCTCATTCCCTTAATCGTTCTCTCTTGCTTTTTCTCCATCTCCTTATATTCACCGCCACTTAAACTTTTGGTATAACCTTTCTTGCACGCAGTTTCGCCGGAGATACACATACTATAAAGCAGAGTTGCGGAAACTTTAACCAAACCCCAAAGCTTCGTGTGCAATTTACTTACTTTTTTTTACGTCCGATAATGTTTGTACGTGCTCTCTTTCGGTTTTACGCAAGTATCATTATGCTCGCCGCATCTCGCGAGATGTTAAACACTGCTAGGAAGAGTTAAGCTTCCGGCCCTAAAACCCAAAAACATCACAATTTTTGACACTTTACAGTAAAAAGAGACGAAAGTTTAAAACTCGACGAAATTTTATGACCATTACTTTGTAATTGTAGAGAAAAAATCCTCTGAATGGCAGTAAAAAAACTTATCCTTTATCTTATGGACACGTGCAGTGTTTCTTGACATTCTAATCGATTGACGATTCTGAATATTGAATTCAAAATAAACCGTGACATCGATTATTGAGTCAGTCGATGTCCTGTATCCTCAAGCTTATTTTTTCAACGGGTTCCTAGCTGTTATCGAATAATGACAATAAAAAAAAGGTAATTGAATTTAAAAAATGCTCTAATGAGCAGTAAAAGAACGAATTCTTTTTCTTGCGGACAGCTGCAGTGTTCCTTATTATTCTAATCGATCGATGACTCTGAATATTGAATTTAAAACAAGCTCGGGTATGGATTATAGAGTCAGTTGATGTCTTACATCGTCAAATCAATTTTGCAAAGGAAGTTCCAACGGTTTTTTTTTATCGTTTATCGAATAATGATACCAAAAAGAATAGAAAAGTATAAAATTCGACGAAATTTAATTACAGTATTAATGTAATTAGAGAAAAATCCTCTGACTGTCAGTAAAAGAACGAATCCTTTTGCTTATGGACACGTGCAGTGTTGCTTAACATATTCTAATTCATCGAAAATTCGGAATATTGAATTTAAAATAAGCTGCGACGTGGATCGTACAGTCAATTGATGGCCTACATCGTCGAGTCTATATATTTTTTCGCAGGAAGTTCCACCAGTTTTTTTTCTTCTTTCTTAGCTTTTATCAAATCCCCATAGTATCGCCCTTCACAACTTGATAGCCCATATCGTATATGCAGGTGAAAACACAATATGATATCCTATGTAGTAGTCCAAACTCAATATACAACGTCCAAGACAGCTTTGTTTCAGAAACAATACGTAGTTTATGGACCAACATGCTGGTTCGTGCTTTGTCTTTGCATAGAAAGCCAGTTTGAGTCCTGCGGGAATAGCGTGATCCTCGACAGTAAATGGTATAACGCTTGACTGTCGCTCTATGATATATATAGGTATATTTATGTGTGTGTTTCTATGTATATGCGAAATTGAGAGATAGAGAATGTCGCGCAACGTGAATATATCCGATTCAAGTTAAGTTAAGGAGAGTATTTGGCTGACGAGGCAAATATACCTTCAACGACCGATGAGCACGTCACCCTAATCCACCCATATCTGTATATTCAACGACCTTGAATCACGTCAATCAAGTACTTGATCTCAAATATTCGATTACAAGCAGTATTTCCTTTAAGTAAAATCCAAGAGGATCAATGCGGCAGTCGCAGCATTTGACCGATAGTTTTAAGGTCACGTGAAACGAATAGAAAAGTAAATTCAATTGCAACAATCTCTAATAAGCTTCAAGTGAGTTCGATTTTTCTTTTTAGCTTTGAAATAAAGTGGAGAAATAAGGGTTGAATTTAATACTTGGATTTTGAATTACCTCATGCCGTAAGTCAACTACAATTCTATGATTTTTTGAAACTTTTTCAACAGTTGTTAATTATGATTTTTTTATCGTTATTCAGAATATAATAAACTTTACATACGCGTACTGCCTCATTAGTGAAGTAAAATTTATTCGGTAGAAAAGACTGTGGAAAGATACGACGCTGATAATAAAATAGGTCTGAAGAAAGTGAATGGAGAAAGGAACTGCCGCATTTGTGTGGGTTTCGCCTTTTCGGATGAGGACTGTCAGAGTCTTAGTGGCAAGAGAAACTGCAATGGGAAAACTTACCCTAACGAAATCCCCTTATCAGTAAGTACGTTGAGTCCTCTCTCGTTAGCCCTTCGTCTTTGCACGGTACACCTCTTTTTCACCCCGTCAAGTGCTCTTTTCATCGGACCGATGTTTTATCTCGTTTCTTATTAAATTCATGCCTCATTAGCGACGTGGCTTGAATAGTCAAAGGTTTCTGCTTCTCAATGGAAAATATTTGAAACATTTCTGTCTACAATTACTTTAGCTATAGCACAGATTTATTTTCGACCTATTAAGTGTAGCAAATTAACGTTTCTACTTATTCAAAAAGAAATTCGTAACTCGAAAAAGACAGGAAGGCAGGAATTTTTTTCCATGTGTATCGCTTTTCTTCAAGCAAACATCAGCCTCGGTCGGTCACTCTTATTTACATTGGAGTAAATACGAAAAAATATTTAAAAAATATTGTAATTGTTCGACATTCACTAAAATAAACCTGAGATTGCTTAAACTTTAAAACCTTTTATCGATTCAA
This sequence comes from Campoletis sonorensis, assembly GCA_013761285.1. Lineage (NCBI taxonomy): Eukaryota > Metazoa > Arthropoda > Insecta > Hymenoptera > Ichneumonidae > Campoletis > Campoletis sonorensis. Next base: position 447,313 of record JACEOJ010005883.1, on the reverse strand, counting down.
TACTGACCCATTGAACACTTTACGAGTTTATGAAAGGTTCACATTAAAGTTACGAAAGTATTTCAATTGTGTTTGCTGGGGAGTCACATGTGATAATAAAGTTTTATCATATTTATTGCACGAAAAACATTATAAAGCAATTAAGAAACGCGGTAACGGCTCGTTAAACGTGCTAAAAATGTACGGTAAATTTTATTCAACCCTTTGGCTGCAAACTAGTGCAAATTCGCAGTGAGCAATTGAACATTGGGCTCAGTATTTTCTGTTAAACACAATTATCCGTGCTCTTTTCAAAGATAAATAATCGTTTGGTAATATTTCATTGTTTGAAACATCATTCGTGATGTATTAATTAAAATTGATTGATTCGCGTCGGAGGAACACGAGTTTGAGAAGCCGAGGGATTTAAATTCATTTTCGGAATAATCAACTGGACATGAGAATTGTTCAGTTAGTTTTGAAAAATCTCTTATAACAACAAATCTGTTTTATTTTTAAATTTATAATAATGTCAAGAATTTTCAATTATCTTCTCGGCTATTGAACGTAATTCTTTTTACATACATTGTTCAGCTCAAATTCTGTCAGTGCATGTGGTACAATGCAAAATTTGAACAACGAGAAACTCCAGTGAATTGGTCGCTGTAAAAAAATGTACTGTTTCCACATGGTTTTCAAAGAGAATACAAGAAGTTAAAATTCTATCGAAACTGGATCGCAGCACGTTCACTGTTATGGGGGATTGTAAAGTCGACCAGAACAAAAAGCAACCTACAGCTTTCTATCGTTCAGGATTAAAGAAAAATTTATATACACACATGTATACACACGGTTGTGTAACATTAGGGTGGATTTTGCGCGTACAAGAGGCCATTACGTGGATACGGCCACGGTCAATACACCCGTCGGCGACCTTAATAACGTCCGACCTTTATTAACTGAATCCCAGCTGTACCGTATATGATGCTGCAATACAAACGAGCTCGAATGTCAAATACAGAAGACCTAGAAAATTTAATTGCTATTGCCAGGGAAGAAATTACTTTACTTTTTGTGATCCACCATATTTGCCTGACTGGAAAAACAATAAGAAAATAATAAAAATTCACATGTTTAAACATAGATAGAGAATAAAAGTAATAAGAATTAAGAGTATGTTTGAATGAGAACTAATTAAAGATAAATATTCCACTGATATATTTTGGAAATGGATTGTTTCATATGCAAGTTTCATTCGACAGTATTTACCGCTGCTAGCTTGTCGGATAATCAAAATACCACATTATTCACTCTTCCAAATGCAACAAATTTGTAATAACGTTCATATATATAGAGTTTACTTTGTTAAGGTCCAATTTCGCCAAATTCAAAACATTTTTGGATTATATTACAGTGGAAAATGCGAAACTACGTTTTATTTTCATTCTTGGCGTAGTACGTGAATTGCGTCGAGAATAAACGTATTACGAAGTCGTGCGAGAGATGTGCAAACAAAGAGAATATTACTGGTACGCCAGTCATAGGAAAACTGCAAAACGCTTTTGCTGTTTTCTGTGTTTTCATTCTACTAATACCAACTTCCATGGCTACGAAGAATATGGGAATCCATTCTTCGTTTTCAGTTATCCCCGTGTAGAAAGGGTTTCAAATTAGCTAGTGATATTTTTGTTACCATGTCATTTTTGACGTTTTATGAACTACACAATTATCTTAATGAAAATTATCATTGCTTTTCTCCGTACTTGAAATTACGTTACGAAATACGTTGAATATTTGTTGATAATTTATCGTCGAGGGATATACGAATGATTGAGAAAGTGCTAAAATGTAGTTACGCGATGTGTCGAAAACTGTAGGTAATTTGGAATACATCGAAAAAATTGAAAAGAAAACAACTAGTACCGTATCCTCACTACGATGCCTCTCGAATGACATTCGCGATCTCACCTGCGGAAGAACAAACCGTTGATTTACAACGATTCAAGTTTTATCAATAATTTTGACCTTTGAGACCATTCACTAGTGTTCTCAGATTTTACTCTATTGCATTAATTTTTTTTTTAGAAATATGATAACAAAACGTCTGTCATCTTCAGCATCGGTGTTACTCAAATTTCCTTGAACCTCGAATTAAATGCCACCTGATATTTTCTGCTCAAATTAAATTTTGACCAAGTTTTCAATCCATTTTTTGTTTTGTTTAACATGATAAAAACTTGTACGCAGTTTTTTTAATTTTAATTCTATCATCTGTGATATCGTTCATCCCACTAAATATGCTGCGCGTAATCTACTATATACACTTATACACGAATCGATGAATGTCAATAGGATTAGCTTCGTTGAGTATCGGTCGTACGGTTCATAAGCCTCTTACGTAATAGCCTCGAACGATACTATAACGAGGGAGAGATGAGCTTTAAGACGAGAATGCATTGAAAGTCCCGTTACCGATGTTCTACGAATTATCGTGCTTTATAGCCAACGTAGATGGTCAAAAAGAAAAAAAAATGCACATTATGATGAAAACATATGACGTTACAGAAAAAAATAATACAGCCCTATTTTCCAACTGAAAAAATTCTGGAGGCAAAAAATTAATTGTTTTATTTTATTTTACATTTCCCTAAGTTCGCTGCTTCCTCGGTTTTAGCTATATACGAGGCTGACTATAAAAATGAGAGGATTTCGTTTCCCTCTGTGCCGTAGTAGTAGGACGAACAGAGAAAATCTAGCAGCTAAAATTTCTTGGCCCGAGCAGTTTGGTTAAACCGCAGAAAAAGTGATATGAAACTGTGGCCAGAGAGAGAGAGAGAGAGAGAGAGAGAGAGAGAGTGAGCATTATCGCGAGTTTGCTACGTCAGAATACGAGCTAGCATTTTCTTTATATATAATAATTTTTCTGCACCTACAATAAGGGAATATATGTATGTCTCTATATTCCCATGCGATATAGATATAAAATGTAGTACATAAGCGAAACCACAGGTCGTTGGAGGTGCCGCTGAAAAACTCATACGATATGTATAAATAGGCGGTATTTCAGCAAGCAGAGCGTCGACCACACAATGCCTTAGAAAAGAATACGAGACATATTTATTTGCATAGTTTATGTCAGCGAAGCGGCTGCATGCGTTTGCGGCTTGGCCGTTCATGGTTAAGGAAAAAAGGAGGTGAAACTGGTCTTTTACAGAGGAGCACAGGCATGCGACAAGATTCTGCAAGGAAACGGAGAAGAAGTAAGAGGAAAATTTGAGTCTGGAGGTTGTGGTGGTAAAAAGAAAGAGACAAGTTCCACCATACATAGATATAAATATAAATAAACATATATCTGTTTACGTTTTATGGGGGAAAAGGAGCGAGCCGACAATATGTATATACAATGTAGAGTAGAAAATGGTACTACGTGTGTTTCATGAGCATAAAGACAGCGCAAAGGACAGTAGAGGCAGATGCAGAGAACAGCAGAGGGGAACCAAGAGCACTGCGGTAGACCAAAAGTTCGTTCTTGTTCCTTCTATTGTATCCTCCGCGCCCTTGTAAACGAGCAACCGTGCGAAAGCGCAAGACGGACAAAACTTATTCCCTCTTTGTCTTTCAAGCTTCCAGCAGCTTGCTTCTCCGACTATCGTTGCTTCACTTTCCTCAGTTTTCCTACCTACCTTTTACCTTCCCACCCCCATCATCCCCCTTTACCCACTCTACCGATGTCCTCGATTATTCAGATCCGTATACCTTCATTCTCGTGTGTGTTCTACGGCCCAGTTCTCTTATCTCGTACCAGATGCTCGAGATACAAGCGAAAAGGGTCCGTATGTATAATATACGACGAATACATTGTGCACTCTGCACAACATATACCATGGTTCAGCCATACACCCACTGTATTTTGTACCGGCTATCTCATTTATGATATTTATTGAACACCTCGTTTGCCCGGAACACCTCCAACCGCGAATGGTTCATTTCGTACCTTGGTTTCTGCTCCGTTGACATAGGAATTGCGTTTTTACTGGATTTTATCCTCGTCACGTGCATGTATATGGCCTGAGCCATGTCGACATATTTTTTTTATCATGTTCCACTTGTTCCGACGTTACAGGATCAAAGTTTTTGATAAAATCGAAAGAAACCTCGTCGCGTTTCACGTCGTTGATTTTTAGTTTGAAACTCCAAGCGAAATCTTCTAGTTCTTGCATAAAAATTCCTTCGTGTTATAGATTCTTTTTGGATTCTATGTCATTTACGGTATCACCATATTTTTAAGTAGTTCCAGAATTTTGTGTTTCGAAACAGTGGAATCTTCTTAAAACTTGAAGGTTTTCGGTATTCGGGTTTCACCTGATTGCAGCACTTTCGAGACTTAAAAACGACCACTCGATTAAAAGATATGATCTACAACTTCGGGCAAGAAATAATTAGTCGTAGTAATTTAGATAAATTTTTCATCCGATTAAATAGGGAAATGAATCTGATACGAAAGCAAGAAATTAGTGTACACTTCTACGCTGTATGTATCGTTCTCTTTTTTTTTCTTATCAATGGCTCAATCTTACAATCTTTGGAACAATCTTTTGGTTGAATAATTAGTAAAAAATCAATCGTAAAGAACTGGTTGACCCTTCTCTTAGGGTAAAGACTGATGTTAAACTTTGATATACATTAACCGTTGTTCTGATTCCAAAGTAATCGAAATGTTGATTCTAGAGTCACGCGCCTTGACTTGTTGAGATGTTAAAATGGGTATGATGCGTATATATACATTTAAACACACACACACCCACACATGTGTGTATATATGTTTACTCCTCATACAGCAACAAGCCCATTGACAGTGTCAACAGCCTTACCAGCAGGCCCTTGATGGTTCGGTCTCCCCTTAAAACTTCATCCCTCAACAGTCGGAGGGTATCAGTTTCCGAACTGGTTGTCGCCCTCGTATATACACGTATATCTTTGTGAAGTATTTTATTCCCAAAGGCCAGACATTGCCGTGAGTAAAATACCATTATACTGCTTTTCCACACCTTTCTCGAAGAGCGTCGTGGTCGCGGGACTGAAAGTATCTGCGTTCAACTTTTCTTTCCTACCCTTCGTGACTTTTATATTCACCGTCGTCATATCGATCGCTTTTCTTTCTTGTCTCGCCCTTACGACGACGAGCCTAACCGATGGAATAAAATGCTTTTATAAATTTTCGCAAACCGCTTCGATACGATATTTCAAAAAGGGACCCAAACGTTCCATTTGCCATAACACACTTTAGCGAATATTGTGCTACGGAAAATTTTCATTGATGGTTACACTTTTAAAATTCATTTCATTGATGATGCTCCAATTTGCACTAATTTCAATACTGAATATTTTTATATATTGACATAGACAGGCAGTGAGCAAGAGAGAAGATAAGAGAGACGCGGTAGTCATTTCGCGATACGAATTCTCTGCTGCTCTCTTCCATACGATTGCACATGAAACTCTCGATTTGTATGACCGAAATTCCTATTCGCATCTCATTCGAAGCCTCTCTCACATTTCTCTCTGCCTTTCTGTGGTTGTGTCCGAATGACGAGGGTGCACATTATAAATGGTCGCCTCCGCCGTCATTCACTCTTCACTCTGCCATAAGAGAGAAGGAGAGAAAGAGAGAGAGAGAAAGAGAGACGAAGGGAAGGAGAGAAAGGAGAATATAGTGGCGGGTTGGGTTGGAGAATTGCAATCGTCCGGGTTATGGTTGAAAAATGGAACAAAAAAAGCCGCGGGTAGGAAGTGAGGAGCGCGTTCCGATGGACGGCTATGTGCAAATCCTCCATCAGGATTTGTGGCTATGAAATCCTGGAAACGACAGACAAAGAAAGTTTGTGCGAGTAAGCGTAGAGGGCGGGAGACAATAAAAAAGTGTGGATCACGTGGAGTGTTGGACGATGGTTGCAGTCCGTCACTCGGCTTTCCGGCAAAAATTCTTGCAAATCCGTGGGTTTTTCGGAGTAGGATCGATGCTTATTTATTCGTATATGGACGTACGCATGCATATATACATATATATATAGAGATAGCTTATGGAACAGGTTGGATGAACGAGTATAGAGCTATCACGACATACAAACACAAACACACATGCACCGTACGTACACGCGTACGTCAAGAGCATGAGAATGGCTTGTGCACGAGTCGATGGTCCGATGCAAACGATTTATTTCGCAGCTACCGAAGCTACACTGAAAGAAGAAGAGAGATGGACAGATCGAGGATCGATGCGTTTTATCGGCGAAGCCAGAAAGAGGGAACCGTAGAACTTCGATCCTACTGTGTGTATGGTGTACTGGGAATGAGTAGAAACGAGGATGGAGAGCGAGGATTCGAAGCTGTGGCCATGAGCTATGCACGAATACAGAAGGACGGTCGCGCGATGACCGAAGCGTCCCAACGTGTGATGGCGCAACCAGCGCGTAGCGTCGAAATCACGCGGGTGATTTAGGCGCTTGGATGGACCGATCGACCACCCAACGATAACGAGCGATTTCTCTCATCCCCGCAACCTATTCTCCTCTTTCCTCCATGTGTGATTGTTCAAATCGAACAAAAGAGGAGAAAGAGAGAGAGCGAGAGAGAGAGAGAGAGAAATAAAGAGAATCGAGTTTGAACCCAATCGGGAGATCCAACTGACTCTCGTTCTGGTAGAACAGAGTTAATGGAAACCGGACGTCACTGCACCGCGATATCGCTTTGGACAGCTACCTGAGGAATGCCATACGCGATCTGCGCAGAGGTGTCGATTATAAATTTCAATCACCACATAACATGCTGCCTCCATTTCAATTCATCATAAGGGCAAATGGTGCCTATCGACCCTTTCATCGCGGTTTCGCATTTCATATGCAGAAAAATTGATGTTCAATCTTCTTCTATATTAAGCAGAAATGAGATGCCTATACGTATTTACTTCAATTTCCCTTTCGACGTGACTGCAAAGAGAAGGAAATTCTCAAGATCCCATTGTTTGGCTATCTCTTGCACAAAATTCGATCCGCATGTCGTAGATTGCGTTCTTCTGCTAGAATTTTTACTGCATAAAAGAAAATGTAGTTGGTATTCAGCAGAAATGCGTTCTATTTTCAATCAGAAAAGATGAGGCTACCACTTTAAAAGTCGTTCTCAATGATCGCGGAGAATTTCATGTGTATTTGGAGCGTTGGTAGAACTTTATGAACCATGCGAATTGTCATATTGCCTCTGTTTGGTACCAATTGAATTTCAAGAGATATTTATGCAAACCAGTCTCTAATAAATCTGCATAATGCTGATTCCCTCTTATCAATGGCATATCATAAAATTCTCGTATATATATGTATATATTATCCACTCCAAATATCCAATCATCCCAGCTGACGTTTCTACATGATATGCTGCCGATTATTTCCACTTGTTCTTTATCTAAAACGTATATAGTCCAAGATGAGCCAATATCAAATCTTCAAAATGAAGAAAAACAAAAAACATAACAGAGAAAAATGCTTTTCATAACTCTCTCGTGATTGAGTTCCATCGATGAGATTGTTTCGTTTCCATAAAATGCATTCAGTTTTCACGAACTGATCGATAAAATGGCACAAAAATTATTGAGATCGAATCCTCCAGTCATAATTTGTCACCGGTCATTTTCAAACGTCATAATCTTTTAAAATAATGATTATCCATTAAATATGAAACCTGAAATTGTGTTGAACGCAAAATCCATACAAATTTGAAACTGGTGCTGTAAATTCGCACCAGTGTGCCGTTGAAGGGTTAAAATGATTAATAAGGTGAGCCACCATTCATGGCTAGGATTTTCTTTATTGTACCAGACCCATCGCTCACAGCTATATCCAGCTCGGTTTCATATCGTAGTAAACTTTAGTAGGATTACGCATATGTTCATTCAGGTCGTCTGCGTAATGTTATTTGCCGGTATATGGCCGCTGGCCATTCGGGAAATTATTCTAAACTAATGTACACATCTAAATCTCGAAGGGAGAAAGAGAGTGAAAGGCAGGGAGTTTAAGCGTTAAATCTGTATTGCGTATACTCCAGCCCGCATTCCCAAATACATGCACACACAAACGCACACACTGCCTGTGAAAATTCTGCCATGGACAAAGGCCTCCTTTCTCTAACCATCAGAGAACAAAAAGGGAATTGTATGAGAAGTATATGGAGAATGGCCCTGTAGCTACTGGCGTTATCATGGTGTGTGTGTACGCTTTTGCGAGAGCGATCCCGCAAAAGCTTATCAACGTGGATTATCCGTCTTGAGCGTGGAAATAAGCAGAAATACGAAACGGTGTTGCGAGGTTGGAAATGGTATATGGGATCGAAATACATCGTTAAAATTGAGGCCACATGAAATCGTGTCTTCTTTCACCAATCGATCATCATAAGCACGAAGCAGAAAGTTGAGTGAGGGATAATGAAATATGAAAGCAGGTAGAGCTTTATATCTTTTGAATGATGAAGCCGATTGGAGAATTTGTTTTTCTCTGTCGTTCATCTTTCGATCTAGCTAGCAGTCCAGTAAATTTGTATACAAAACTATGTAAATGGCAACCAGTTCCACTGACTTGTCTGAATTTCATTATTCATTGAAAAAGACTTTCCTCGCTTCTTGTTGTTTGGGAAATTCAAGTGTAATATGGACGATTGGATACAAAAAAAAATAGAAGAAAGCGGATGAGTTGTAGGATCAGGAAAATGCATTGGTTGGAAATCGGCGTACAGCAAAGATATCAAAAATTTGATGAGAGATCATACGCTAAATGAGGATAAAAATATAGGAACGTAACAGTTCGTTCGATGCCAGTCAAGCAGAGTGTATGAGAATCAAAAAAGCGGAAGACAAAGAAAAAAAGGAAAAAGCAAATATGTCTTTTTTTACCTCTCATTGGTCCGGAAAGCGGGAAAGAGCTTTTCACGAGGAAATCTCCGAGAGCTTCGCGTTCTCCGGTCACGAATGGACGATTGGAAAAATCTTCGCCCCATCGCATTCGCCTATCATCCCCCGTGTAGCAGCACAGGATACGTACAATGTATTCCTATGTATAGCGATAAATGTATACAGTTATATAGGCATCGTTTCGAGCTTTTGTGTCAAACGTCACAGCGGCCAGAAGGGCAGTTCTCTGGGTGTTCAGACGCTCATTATTTCTATCCAGAGCTCTATTCGATTCGCAATGGCGAAAAATAAAAATTGTACTCGCAATACGCTACATTTGTAGTACCGTATTGACAGAAAAAAGGCTCTTTCAAGGAGAGGTCATTGACTCGTTTTTATTCTCCATTCTCCTGTCACTCCGTCAAATAAATACTTTCCTCAGTGATGCAAATTTTATCGAAATTACATTCGCACCTCGATCGGAAAAAAAGAAAAAATACACACGATTCTGTTGTAACGCAATGATGTGGGTGACAGGAGAATTTTCTTCATCAATGACATTGAACCAATTTAAATAAAATTATACTTGTATAAAATATCGTCGTGTTTACAATACAATTGCAAGCTTTTCCGTGCATAGTACTCGAGCCGATATATGTCCTATGCAACCAATACATGTAAAAAAAAAAAATCATCACGTAATGTCACTTAATTCTCTTGCAAAGAACGTTCATTCGCAAATGTAAATCGTACACACGAGGATACAGCACGGAAATTAATCCGCAGAATCGCTCGTAATAAAGATTAATGGAGGTCTTTTTGTCGTCGGTTTGAAGGAAAATATGCGGGGTTAGGGAGAAAGATAGAGAGATAGAGAGAGAGAGAGGGGAGAGGAGAAAGAAGGGAAGAGAAATAAAACGAGTGTGCGTAACGCGTGTGATACATCCCGCCCACGGTACGCTGTTTGCATAATCAACGAAACGAACGAGAAACGAGCCCTTCGCTCTCAGCCAAGTATTAGTACCGGCCACAGCAGTTACATTGGCCAACCTGAGCCAGGCCCCCGCTCCCAGGAAACCCCTGTGCTTCCTCTCATGCTCTCGTACCTACTTTTGGCCTACGTGGTGCTTTGCACCATGTAATTTGTAATTCCACTCGGGGCATTACTTTCCAGTTTCCACCCTGTTCTCCCTCACCACTAATATTTTTACACCAGAACCTCGTATTTATAATCGTTGTGGTTTGATACAACGAGTGGAAAAGTCATCATTTTATCGTTATTTTCATTTACATTATTGTTGTTGTTGCTGCTGATTAAATGGCTTTGTAGCCATGCCATTTAATTTCATAGGCTCAGGGAAACGGCCGAAAACCTGTGCCACCACTAGATTTCTTACAAATTTTGTCAGATCCCAATATAGTTTCTATTCGATAGACTCGCTCTAAAAAGTACGTGTACACATTTTATGCAATTTTAGTAAACATATTAATAAGAATTAATATAATATCATTATTATATCATTATTTTCTGACAAAGAGGTCACCCGCTTCTAAGTTACGGGATTTCCATTATGACGAATACAAAGTTCCAATTTCGAAGAAATTCTTAAATAATTAATTAAAAGTTGAAATTAAAGAAAAAGAGCTTCGAAAATGTGAATCCTTTTTTCTTCCGAATTCTTTGATAACTTCACAAAGATGCTAGAATTGATTAATCAACTTGTTCTCAGTAGAAGGAGTTTGGAAACAAACGGGACAACGAGAAGGTAACCTGTAAATAGGATTCGAAAACTTTTTACTGCGGCTCTTGCTTTTGTGAGGAGAATTATAGTTTTAAAAAAATCCATTTCCATAACAGACTTTAGGTCCTTGCTATAACTTTTTATCGAATATTTACGTTTTGTTTTTTTTAAGTTCTTTTTTTATCACTTTTCTGCAACATCGTATAATGCATTTTTTTTAAGTCTCACAGTTGATTGCTTTTTCGTTGGTTTCTCGACTGATACTTTCGTGTGAATTCCATGCTGTTATCAACGGTCTGCTTAGTTTTAGAGCAATTCGATATGTATCCATGCATCGTCGACCTGATCATCCGGGGATTAAGCTCGCATCACAAAACATGATTCTATATCAAGAGATAGGTTTTTGTGTCAGAGTATAAAATTTGCAGACTAGTCTGTCTGCTATCTTTGCATGTAACGATCATTTTAAATACCACTGGTGTTCTAAAAAGATTATCTCGGTTTATTGGCACTTTATGGACGTGAATGAAAAATGAAGTGATATGAGGTCGATCGAACATAGATTTCGAGTCAATTAAATCGGTCGAATAATTGAAAGTACGCTTTGTCAACATTCCACAATTCCAACTCACAAATTCATCATGAATATTCACTAAATTCTATTCGTCTTGGAGCGTGAATAATTTTAATTCACAATTTCGGGAACTAAATTCGATAATTTAACGGCATAGTATATTCCAGTAGGACGTAAATTTGCCGATGCTAATGACATCAAAACCACTGAAAATGATATCTGATGGTTGAACTACCAACAGCCCCTTTGTTCGGAAGTAAAATAAATAATTCTTCGTAAGATTTTACAGTTGAATATTCTGTGGCCGTTAATGATAATAAAATTACTAGTTGAATTTATAAATCGTTCTTCTTCACGGTAATCTGAGAAATCATCCGCGATACGAATTATTCTTCGGTCCCCTTTTCCGTGGTTGCTCTGTTAGTCAACGAAGTTTCTCTCTTGAGATTAATAATATAATCGCGAGAGGGTTCTAGAAATTAGGATGGACGCCACGTCGTCGATTCGGCATTTCGCCGTTCCCGTGTGACTTTATCTCCCTCGTGGGAAGTAGAAGATAATTACAGTACGGCCTCGTATCTGGTGCTTTCGTTGCCTTTAGCCAGCTTTCGAGACCGTGGTTTTTTTTCGTCTTTTGGGTTAGCCCGGAGGTCGTCTGAAATGTCGACTGAAATATGCATAACGAGAATGAATGAAAGAACTCTATATAGAAAAACTTGTATATATACGGAAACGGAAGAGAGAATGAGGCAGCGAAGTAAAATGACTTCTTTTAAGGCCATGAAAGTAGATTGTGTCGGTAACGAAGTCGTGTTTCCCGATTTCATCAAAGACATTTCATTTCACTGGGCAAAAAAAAAGATGAACAAATTATAATTTAACGCAAAAACTCACCACCACCACCAAGTAAACGTTGAGTCCAAGAATAAAAAATACTTCGATGTTGTATGTTGAACAGATATATTGACAATAATTCAAACGACATCAGCGAAAAGGAACTTTACTGCAAAATGTCACATTCATGATAATCCTTTGACATGGGGATCCTCCTTCAAAGTCTCATTACAAGTTCCATTTGTTCGTCAAACAGCTGTCTCTCATCAGTTATTCTCCGATTCGTTCATGCTTGTAAACCTAATACTAATTTAGAATACGTTTTCGTAACAGAGTGACTCGCGTATATGACAGGGTTAAGATACATTGATAAAAGCTCTCTCGCGTATAAATTACACACACGTGCACATGCAACCAATCCTAACAATGCTAAGTAACGGGTTCTATCTTGGGTGGTGGGCGTCAATTATTCTAACAAATACATTTCAGCGTTTCAAGAGAATATCAACATAGTTATATGTTTGTAGAACATAAGTTCTATGTCAGATAAAATTTATGCATATTTAGAAGCGTCATCGAAATACTCATCTCTCTGTCTCTCTCTCTCTGTTCCTTGGCGCGAACGGAAATACGTAACGCGAATGACAATCCAACATTATTCACTAAACTATATAGTAACATTTGAACGACTAGTCACAATATTCCAGAGAAGCTGGAAACGTCGTTGTAACTATAGCAATCTGTATCGGTGGTGGTTCCTCGATGAGATATTCGAAGGAAACATCAGATGAAACTTCAACAATGACTGTCAGCTTATCCTCTTCTGCAGCAAAACTATCTTTCGCTTTCGCTGGTATTCTTGGCTTTTGAGTCTGATAACACCTCGTTTAAATCCAAGAACATGTAGCGGTCGAATAAATTCACATCTCTTCTGCATCCTAGCGCTTATGATTTACACACCGGGCCGGAATCTTATCTGTTGTCATTGACAAGTGATATTTATGTGAACCACTAAAACGGAGAACTCATCCAAATAAGTTTTATAAGTTCATCAGTCATGCCAGCGAGTATTATACTAAAAGATGTTGTTTCTTGCTTCGGTTGAATACAAAAATAGCCGGACTGTCTTTCTTTGATTGCCGCGGCATTGATTTGTAAGCTGGACTGAGGAGTTCCCTGTGCTCCAGTAACACACGGTATGAATTTACTTCAGATCTTTTCCAGTCCGTCTTTTAACTACGCAGTTTTTTCTGCCTTTGACATCGTCCGACGATTATAACAACGTCGAGGTAAGAGGATAGGAAAAAAGTGGATGAAAAAGACACTTCGATGCAGAGACCGCGGTGTTCTTATACACACAGAAATGTAAAGAGACAGGAGTTTCCCTTCACGAAAGCCTGCGGATGTTACTCTTACCATCGTCGAGATATAAGCGTCCAAATGCTTGGATCTATATTTTCTGGACTTTCCCTTTCAGTTTTCGTTCTTCTTTCTCAGTTTCTCATTCCATTTATCTCCCTTCATCTCTCTCTCTCGTCCTCTCTTTTGATTTTTCCCATCTCGTTAAAGAGTACGGTCAGGTAGCTTTTGGTATCTGGTGGTTGATATCACTGTACAGTTATGGTGGAAAGAGTGTTGAGAAAGAGCGGGGGCATTAGACGAAGACAGCGAAAGGTGCTACACCTTATTATTTTCGTTTCTGTAACGCCCTGCAAACATTTGCATAGTATGTACATGCCGTTGGCTAAGAGGCCGTCTTCGACAACGTAGGCCTTATACACGTCCCCGCCTTCATCTTCCTCGCCTTGTCTCTCGCTTTTTATACTCAGCTGAGCCAGGTCTCTTTAATCACGATCCACAGGCATGGGTTATCGCATAGGTCTTTCTCTCTTTTTCTTCCTCTTATTCTCTTTCAGAAATGAAATTGCGACTACACAACGGGCCGTTACCCTAGGGCGCATTCGACGCCAAGCCATATTAAATAAAGCCCAAGAGGAAGAGAGCGAAAGCGAGGAAAATGAGAATTTGCTCTTGGAATCCGCCACGCTAATATGTAAATATAGAAGGCACTCCGATTATTTTTACCTTTTTTCTTTATCCAGCTTCCGCGTTGTTTCCCTAACGCCTTTCGTATTCCTTCGCGCCGACATCTACTATATACGCCTGTTTATTTTGGTTCAACGATCGTTGCAACCCTCACTCCATGAGCTAAGAGCTATTACGGAAAGTGATGCAAATTAATGGACTTGCAAAATAGCGAGAGGGCCAAAAGGTGCGGCGCACCGACCACGGCTAATATTTGTCCTAACCTCCTGTTACCTCTCCACTGCATGACCTCCAATCTTTGTCTTTCCAAATGTTTAACCACCTGATAAAAGAATGTCACGGAGAGCATAGACAAACGTATAACGTGATAATCAACAAAAAAAAAAAAAAAACTCAATTTTTAACACTTTTCAGAGAAGAAGTTCGCTGATTACGCGGTGCTCATGAATAACGGAATAGAAACAAGAGAAAATAATGAAGATCGTATTACGTGTGATCAATTAGCTTAATCTTTCATAAATATTTAAAGATGATAATCATTTTCTATTGTTTCAAAAGGTTCCTACTGTTTTTCTTTTACCTTATTCAGTATGTCATAAGAAATCGATGTATATTTTTTGATGTCGTCAACAAAGTCTTCTCGATCTTTCTATATTTAATTTTATTTATTTACGTTTTTTTTTGAATCCAGCTCGATTTAATGATCGAACTTGATATTCGTTCGATTGGATATTCATTTTTTTTATTAGAAATCAAAGCACTCAGTTGAGTAGAAGTGCATGCTACTCTAATGATCGTGCCACGGATTTTCTTCATTTTTTTTTTTTTTTTATCTCCAACCAATTCTTCGTCACATTCATCGTAGTGTGAAAATCTCAAACAGAAATTTTTCAACACTCGAGTTCACTGATGAGAGCTCTCTTCGTACCCTTTATCTCACGTGACGACAACGGCAAAAGCAAAAGATTTTATACCCGCGTCAATGTGTACGTGGAACTTGCTAGACTACTTCATCCGTGATGACACCATTGCTTTACAAATTTTCAGCTTCGCTGCTTGAAGGATATACATATATGCTTAAGTCCTCCATAAAATCACTGGCTTCCTTTATTACTTTTTTTGTTCGATATGGCGATGCACTGTCTCTACAATTCATGACCTAACGATCCAGTTTCGTTTTTGATCCAATATTCGTCTTTTACAAGAATTAAAGTGATCAATTACGGGATCCCATCAGGATAATAGGCCAAAAAACGGAGAATTTTTTTTCCGAAGCAAAAGAATCATATTAATTAATCGAAAAATGTAGAACCAAATGAATTTCAACACAAAAAACAAGCAGCTATCGTTGTACGATCGGGAATTGAAAAATTTCGAAAAATACCGAAATGGACTTCTCATGAAAAAGCACTTAAACATTTTATTCAATTTTTATTTACTAATAGTCGATAAAAAAGCTACTAAAATCCGGTCGGTTTGATCAATCGAATCACGAAGAACGATAGCGAGGGGATTTTATTACAAAATACAACTCTCATTAAGGCGATCGGATCGTTAGATTTATTGTTGTGCTGTCATACGCTGTTGGAAAATGTATTTTCTTCAAACCTGATTTTTCTTGTGAGCAAACAAATCAGAAATGAGGTTTCCGATCATGACATTAGGGTGAAAAAATTCTTCTATCAGGACAAGTGTTGAATCTTCTAGCCTGAAAATAATTAAAAAATTAAACTCTTCCTGAAACTACTATTTTATTGCACATTACGTTTTTGTTTCATAGTGTTAGCAAGATTTTCGTAATTCCACAGAGCATTAGCCATAGATACGAATCTAAATTCGTACGGGAGAACCTCTACGGGGTTAGACAGTCTCCCACTTTCGGTTACGTTGCATTTGCATTCCATTAACTGGTTGAATATTCACGGCAAATCCTGCGTCGATATATACACTTCGCTCTTGGGATATCCTGTCTGTGAAAACCCGTCGTGCGAAACTCCCTCTCCTTCTCTTTCCCTCTCTCTCTCTCTCTCTCTCTCTCTCTCTCTCTCTCTCTCTCTCT
>JACEOJ010005883.1:287199-431137 GCA_013761285.1 Campoletis sonorensis | reverse complement strand
CTCTCTCTCTCTCTCTCTCTCTCTCTCTCTCTCTCTCTCTCTCTCTCTATCTCTCAGATTCTCTACCGGTCTCGTTTTCGCTTGTTTTGACACTGACATATCTCCTTGCCGAATTCCTATGAAAATACGTGTGTTCAAACAACATTAGAAGTTGATTTATCTCGTATTTTCAAATTTTCCAATGGAACTGTACACTACTTTGAAATAATAAATTGCTTAGTAATATTGCAAGATTTTTAGAATGTATTTCTAGAAAATTCACAACGAGAACCTATGAACTTTCTACACAAGATGATTTATCTTCACTGCGATGTATTTTCTTAATTTAACTTCACCATGAGCGGAACTCACAAGCTTGAAACGGTTTTAGTTGTCGTTACTTATTAGCCTGGGATATGAAAGCTGTAGAAAATTGACAACAGCATTCGCAGACATATTGTGGAATTTCAAGTTCTATCAAAGGAAAAGATGCAGCAAAATATTTAGTAAATAAATCAATTTGAATAAAAGGAGAATAATGTAAATTGGAATGTTGGAAAGTCTATGAGTATCATGTGTCTCGTAGTCGAATCAATCTCCCTGGGACTCATCGATACGATCGAATACAGTGAGACTGGAGGTGAAAATCTCTTCTTGGAGCAGGTGAATTGATTCACGCGTGTGTCTCAGCTGATATCGAATAAATTCTTCCACCCCACGTTTCCTTCGTCGGTTGGATCAAATGGCTTTTGTCGTCTCGATCATATCTATATAAAACTCTCTTTCTCAATCTCTCCTGCAGACGAGAACTAGAGAAAGTGAGAGTGTGCGTGGCTCGTACGTGAGTGTGGTTCCGATTTACTTCGAAAGAAATAAATCTTTCGTTTTGCGCTTGTTTTGGTGTAAAAGAATTCGTCTGATCGCGTGTACAGGTGGATGAAAATATATGCATAGTGAGAGCAATGAACAGGAGCAGGGTGTTAGCAGTGGATATTCCCGATGGAGAGAAAAAGCTCAAGAGAACGGACATTAGTCCTCTCGGTGCATTTCCTTGAGGATTTTCCAGTCGATTCACAAACATACGAGAAAAAATATAGGAAGGGCAGATGGAAAAAGCAGAAGGTCAGAGGGGGTCGGAGAAAAAGCGAAGAGGGTAGATGTATTCGTAGGTGGGAAGACAGGTGATTGAGACGAGAAGGAGGATGGAAAAGAGTGAAAGGCAGAAAGAGGAGAAATTGAAGCAAAATATCTAGCGAGGTGATAGGATCGTTGGTCCTCTGCTCATCTCTATATATATATTCCGGACGTATCGTGTTCCCATCTGGAAGAGGTGCGTTTTCATTCGAGTGCAAGCGAGCTTTACCTCCCGTAAGTCGTGTCAGAACCCAATGCACTCTGCATTCGTGAGTTCTATATATTTGGGCTTCCGTAACCTACATGTACTGATAAAATATATACGCTTCCTCGACGAACACCAGTCCTCAAGGACGGGAAACACAAAAATGCAGAATGATTCAAGAGGGTGACTGCCAGCTGGAGAGTGTCTCACTCCCTCGACGAGAAGCTTCTCTCTGGAGTCGACGGCCTCTCAGACTCATAACGGAGTGGGTGGATGCTGCACGTAAGTGTATACAGTGCGAAGAGAATTCACGTCGTCCCTTTTGCTGCTCCTGCTGGTTGCGTTACATGTTCCATGAGAAAGATAGAGATAGAGGAACGTACACTCTTGTGTGTGTGTGTGTGTCTCTCTCTCTCTCTCTCTCTCTCTTTCCCTCTTTCTCCCCTGGTACTACTTCCAAAGAGCTATGTCTAGCTTTAGCTAACCTCACACTCACTCCCAACACGCAACAAGGGAAACCGTGCAGCCTCTGTAGTTTCCTCCATGCCTAACATTTACCGTACACATATATACATGTATAGCTTACTCTATATTCTGTTCGACGCGCGTAATCCTCACTATATATACATATACATGTGTGTATGTGTGACTGTCTGTCCTGCTTTTACTCCCGTATACACCTCGTCTTTGTCTTTGTCTCTGTTTCTTTCTCTTTCTATTTCACGTTCCTACTCTATCTTCACCCTCTCTTTCCTTTGCCACCGTGCCCTTTGTGTTATCTCGAGTTAGAGGTGAAATGGTGTGCTCCGGAACGCACGGTTTTCCTCTAACCTTGTAATACCTTACATACTTCCCCCCTTCCTCCAATCTTCGTTATACATATAGGCGTGTGCATATCGGAATGCTGGAAGTCAGCAAGGTCCAGTGCAGAATAGTTGAGCAAAGGAGCTCCATAGAGCTCCTTCAACCTTCTACAATGTCACATAGTAGCTCAATCACTCGACATAAGGGCAATCACACACTCTACCTATTTATCACCCTGGTTAAATCCCGGAAAGCTCGTTAATCCGAGATGCAACAAACGTGTTTGCTAACCCAGACAATCCTTCTGGTATATCATCTATTATGGATAATACACCGGTCCATTAACGGGATCAATTGCTATATCGATATGTGCATCAACATCCAATTGAATTTGATGCGATGCTGGGCTTCTGATGGATTGGTCAATTTAAACTTTTAATCTTAGCTTTCTATTGAAGTCCGCTTGAAAAATAGCAATTCAATGAGTGTCAATCAAATGCCGTTCCCCATCAATATGACGTTTTGAATCAGTGGAGCTTGCTTAATATCTGCGGTAGTGATTATAATTGAAGCAATAAAATTTGACTCGTTCTTACTTCCGAACATTCTTCATCTACTTCATAATTTGTTTGAAATGTCGACAGAACTCTATGAGATTCTATCTTTAATGAATCCTTGGATCGTACTTATCAAAAGAACATTTAGATTTTTCTATTCAACAGAAATCTACATACAGCAACCGAATATGTAAAGCACATGTAGAATAATCGTCGTATAAAAGACGAAAGGTTGACGAAAACAGAAGGTGGATTATTCACTGTGAGATTTTATTGCGTAACTAAAAATAAAATGGAGAGATTTAAACAATTTGGGTCTTTGGTACATATCATCAAGGTACAGGAATAGTACGTGCTCATAACTCGCGGTGGAAGGAAAATTTCATCCTGGATAGTAATACCAGAGGGATGTTTTTGACGTATAAACGGAATACTTGGGAAAATAAGAGATGAAAACTATCACAACGACGCCAGCTGTCGCATGAGTCGCATTCCGTATACTTGGGTGCTTGGCTTAAGAGTTTCCACCTCGACAATCTCCCGTTCATCGCAATCCTTTCTTCTCATTCTCTCTCTCTCTCTCTCTATCTCTTTGTCTCTTGCTGTCCTTTACCTCATCCTCGTGGTATTTGGCAATATGTACGCCAGTAGCTGTTCACGTATTCAGCACGAAACGCTGCGTACGGTAGTATAACGCTCCTTCGTCGAGACGGGGTGAACTCGAGTTCCTATGTTGCCATGCTACTTATACGATCTTCCCCACTGGGTGATGTAATGCTACGGGTACAAATTTTCTTCCTAGCCACGCTATATTCCACTGAGGATCGTTTCACCTTCGACCCCTTCCCGCTCTCTTTCTCTCTGTGGTGACTCCATCGGAGAATAATATACAATGCCATGCACGCTTTTTTCTACTCTCTGTGACAAATTATTATCGAACGCAGCCTAAATATGAATCTCTACCGAAACAAACAAGGAAAAAATATTTTAAGATCGTTCAAAGGTAAAACGCTTCATTAATACAGATTTCTCAAAACTTGGCACGACTTTTATTGAAGATCGAGTTGATTATAAATAGAAACTCAAATGATATATGAACGAAATATTTGAAACAATTGTTTCTGAACTTTTCGTATTGTTTTTATTTTCTTTTATCGATTATATTTATTTCTGTGCTTTTTTTATACTCGTGAATACTTTATGGATCGTGTAGATTCGAAAACCACGGTACTCGTTGTTGAAATAATAATTTAATAATGAAAAATAGTTAAACAATAGTTGAGAGAACGAAAGTTCTCGAACTACGGCTCAGAGGAATGATGATACGTGTAATGTACGAAGCTGTCGCAACTTCTAATAGAAGTTCGACTTTGTATCAAACTCTCATTAGATTTTCAATAGCATCATGTTGCTGGTATACATGCAGATATATAATTATTATTGATAATTATTTCCAACCGAAATGATAATCGGTTTAATAAGGGAGTTATTACTTTGATGTCAAAGTGAATCCTTACAGCCGGTATCACAGCTAATTAATTCTGTTCATGTCACTAACGAGCTTGATCGATTGATATGCGTGCTGCATAAATGGAGAGACGTCGTATGGCACATGAGTATTTTCACGTGGCATACATTCAAACATATACAAATATTTTAGAAGATAATTATAAATTTGTTTTTTTGTTTTTAATCATATCAGCTCAATACCGTCAAATTCCAAGTACAGCAGAATCTAAAAAACATTACAAGTATTGCAATCATTATCCAATTAGTTTCCAGGACCAGTTCGTTTACCAATTTACTCGATCAATATCTTCGTAATACTTGGCCAAGTGTCATACCGACTTATGCAGCCGAACGAGACATTTAAAAAGTTCTCAAGTTTGAATTTTCCACACTAATTTGTTGATAATAAAAAAGTTCTCGGCCATTTTTGCCATATTTCTACGCGACATTGATCTTTATTGTCATTTCAATCACAGGAATCGTGTTGAAAATGTGCCGTTCGAAAATATTTCAAGCAAAATGACTCAGCATCCAAATCTTTAACTTCAACCTCAAACTTAACTTAACTGCTCAATACAAGCACCTACTCCAAATACGTGTTAGATGGATTCCAGCAGAGCACTACGATATTAACTTCGATGCCGCTTAGTCTTTGAGGCAACCGAGAGCCAGCTTAGTAGTACAAAATGTATATACATATCTATATATCCTTCAACATCTCTCAGACCTCAATGCAGTCAAGTGATATGAACGTGATAGAGAATATATATATATGTGGAGGAAGGGGGGGAGGAGGGGGTCTGACAATGAATCGCCTTGGATACCAGCAAAATCTTGGGCATAATCAGAATTCGTATGCTTGCTGTGTAGATATATATACAACGATCTCACTATTTCGGCATGTATCAAAGCATTGCTGGCATGCCTTTATATTGAAATTGCTTGCATCGACTTAACTATACATCTCTTGCTACTATATCCAAGTGCATCTTATACTGAACAGAAACCACAAGGAGTTAGTTGATAACATTGAATGTACAGTTTAGTAAAAAAAGTAGAGTTGAGTAAGTGTATTTACGATTTAAAGTTCAAATTGTATAGTTGACAAAAGAGTACGAGAAAAAAACTCAGAATAACAAACGTCCGGGCTATCAGTTGAGAGATATGTGTGAAAAGATATAAAAGCACAACTTTAGAAATATGAATGTATAACATAAAAATGTAATTTGCAAGCACGCAGTCAGATTTATATTTGTAAACGCGTCATAAAAATAAATAGCAGCCCCCCAACACCATATCGTTCTATGGCTTTGAACAAATAGAATATGAGTGTGGAAGAGGGTCTGAAAAGGTCACAGATATGACATGACGATGTTTGCTGCCGAATACAGGTGCGCAGCACCCTACGGAAATTGTCTTAATATCTCGCGGATGCTTTTGCCGACCAGACGAAAAACCATTTTCTATTTTTCCTTGTGTCGGTGATTTTACGTACAAACCTATATACACGTAAGCTCCGTATCTCACAGCTATATTCCCATAATACGCATATGGAAAAAGCCATTTATGAAGAAACACGGTGGCACGGGGAGTAATGAAAGGTGTGACTATAGATAGACGAAGCGAGAGTGTGGGACTACGGATAGAAAGAGGGTGAAAATCATTGAAGCGACGTCTGGGTTCGTTCTGTGTGTTTCATGCCAGGCTGATGATAAAAGGAGAATAGAGCAGAGTAGTTTTCCAGGGCAGCTAAAGGAGAATGGAGAATCGAGAGAAAATGAGATGCCCCCCGGTGGATAGACCAACATTTTCCTATGTTCTCGAGCTTTGTATGAGTCTCTATCATTACGATGTGAGAGAAATATGTACGTATATAGTTGGAACTGCGTTCACCATTTGGAATTCACACCCTGAAGCTAAATTCAACTTCATTGCGACCACTCCAAAAGCCCTTTTCACGACCTACTCTTTTTCTTCTTTCACTCGAGGAAATATGATCGGGAAATCCGGCCTCATTTCTCGCGGGACTATCCCACGGAAGGTTTAAACATTGCTGCCTCTCACTATGTGTACAAATCCTGGACACGTCAAGAAAATGTGGGTTATATGATGATTCTCTTTCGCTCTTCCGTTTTCTCTTGGTTTTTCTACGTGCCTCTGGCTTAACACTTTCTTCGGTATCAAATCTGTGAACTTATTCGCAAAATGTGTACATATATTTATTTCATGTCCAGCCCCTCAAGTTCCTTCATCGTCGCAAGCCCTGCGGCTTTCATACTTCCACGGCTAAGGATAGATGGCTCGAAGTGTGTTCGCCAGGGAGAATCTTAAGAGGAGTTATGCTCTCTTGGGAAAACCATCCTATCGGGCGTTGAATCGCAGTCGACGAGTTTTACTCTTCTCTCTCTCTCTCTCTCTCTCCTGCCCTCGCAAGAAAAAACTTTTCATTCAGTCCGTGCATTCCGATAAATCCGAAATCTTGCAGTATGAAAATATGCATAGAGTCAAAAGTGGAGTTTCTGGTAAATCGATATCTGGCGTCCAAGTGAAAGTATGTTACGTTCATGTTTTTATTTTTCATTTGAGTTATTGAAAATATACCAATTCGAGTGATCGGTTACTATCCGAAAAAAGGCAGATCGCAATGAATAATGAAACACTAATCGATCAGGCAAATGCTAAGAAAAGATTTATTTCACAGCCCGCACGTCTGGTCGTTTTATCTCAAAACCCGCATCCGTAAAATCATAGCATACACGTGAAGATTTAAAAGGATCAACACTGATCAGTGGCTCCTAATCTTTGTGATAAATTATCCCCCAGATTTATTGAAATCATTGCAACAAGATAAAAACAGTAAATAGTAATAAAATGATAATTGAGGTTCTAAAGTATAGAAGACTAGGTTAAAGGAAATTTGTAGATTGCGTGGTAGGGCGTTGTTACGAATGCCAATGAAAGCCACATGCGCTGCGAAATCCTCATGCCGTTGAAAGAGTAATCGGACTGATTGAAATAGAATATGAAGGGTTGTATGTCCCAAGCAAAGTAAATCAGAAGCGTGCAAGTGAGCGAATGTGGAGAGCGTCAGAAGTTTTCGAATAAAAGACACCCTCGATTCGACGCGCATTTCTCATTCCACAGCGTCCCTTTTCTTCCTCAACGCTTTTTGCTCAATCGTAAGCTTTTTGCTGGTATCACCTCTGTGTTCCGAAACTCTCGCTTAAGGTTTATCTCGGATTTGGCGAACGAAGCTCGCTAATGAACTACAGACGCGTTAGAGCGTAGCAGAATGTTAGCAGCGGCAAAGGATACACTCGAATCTAGTAGATCTTAGACGAGAGAAGAGAGAATATTTATATGTGTGTTATATACGTACAGTAGCGACGTATTTATATTAAAGAGAAGATTCTATGCGAACATTTACAACGTCTTTTCTGGACCACTTTATTAACAACTTGATGGTAAATACTAGTAAAACGTATTTGATTTGAAGCCTTCACTTCGCAACAGACTTTATTCAAATAGTGGACCTTTTTGTCTGTCTTAAACAAAAATAGATACTCTTTTGGAAGAAGATTATGTTGTATATACTTCACTAGTTTGTGGTGGAATAAATAATTCGTCAATTAAAAAGCATGATGATTCGTGATTTTGAAAGTCAATGACAATATGCAGATAATGAATGACCTCAGAGTTTTTTTTTATCAATAACTGTCGGTTGAACAAACATCTTGGAGAGTAGCAGTGATTTGCTGTTAGTGGTGAGGTGGAGAATATCAAGAGTATTGATCAAGTGGTGCCAGTGTTGAAAAACTATAATTTTCTCCGATGCAGAGTCAATAGAAAATTTCAATTGCACAAGGACAAAACGAGTGGGCTGAATTAGTTGAAAATGTGTATGCATCGATTTTCATAAGGCTTTTCCAACATGTTAGGCCGTTGGCGACTATGAGAAAAAGCGACGAAAGAGAAGGGGTTAAGAAAACCTCGTCATCATGCATCGGGAACTGAAAACCTGCTGAGTTTCTTTACCGACGCACTGGTCTGTGACACAAACGGAGTTTCTGAAAGAGAGAAACGCGAGAAGAAAAGGGGAAAATGGGGATGGCTCTGTCGGAGCATGGATTTGTCTTGGCAACGAACGGACCGAATAATCTTGTCGGTTCGCTCATTCTTTTTCGTTATTTCGTTATTCTCTCGCCCGTGCTTGTAGATTTTTCCAACCCCTCTCTGTAGCCAACACATCCGCACCACCCCGACTCTCTTCTTTGCTCGTGTGCTCCCGAGCTAGTCTTGCTTCGGCTTCCTTTTCCACGAAACCCTCTTTCGTCGTTGCTCATACCGTCATACGCTCTCAGCTAGTGGACTACTTTTCCGTTTATTAAGTCCGTGAAATATTGCGGCACGTGGAAGGAAGTCACCCAGCACGTTGGTGTTTCTCTAACGCTTGCTTTGTATCGCTGTATTCATATATACATGTTTTTTTTATAAAGGTATGATATATAAGTATACATGTGAGTGGAAATGTTATACGTATATGGATATAAGGCGTTATGTTCCATTTACAGACATATACATGTATATTTTTCACACTGCACTCTGTTCACTGCAGAGCACGAACAGTTGTTTCCAAGTGGTTGCCACTTGCACCAGTACGACCAACGACGTACAACCAACCGAGAAAAGGGAAGGAGGAAGACTTTTTGACTGTCTAATATCGCCAGGAGTTACGAAACTGCTTTGCAATTGTGATTCTTCGCCAAGAAATTCTTATGTCTTTCGTCTTCTCTCTCCCTCTCTTTCTCTTTCATTTCGCCCTCTGGTTGTCGACTTCCACTGTAACAAGAGGGCGTTGCATCTTTCTTCACCACGAACCAAGCGCACACTTCCGTCTTACCGTCGTTGTCAACTGTTACTTCTTTCCTCTGTTCTTTATCTTTTTCCACCTTCTTCTTTGTTTTTTCCTTTTTCTTCTTTCCTTCTTTTGCTTCTGTCACTTCGCCATGTCACCTCAAATTGTCTTTCCACCTTCACCAAAACTACCGATTTTCTCCTCGTGTTCGTCCTTTTATTTTTGTATTCCTTTGGCTTTTGCAAACGTGCATGAAACTTTTCATCCTACTGACAAATATCGAATCTTTAGCTTCATGCAGATCGATCGATGACGAAGAATGACTAAAATGTTCCCTTCTTTGGTACTGTCATCAATGAGATTGTTATAGACAGCTTTTTCGACCACAAACTTTTTTTTTACGTTCATAGTTGATGGGTTTATCTATGAGTCCGAACATTTTCCTACTATTGGTTCTGAGCGTTGCTACCATCAGACACACGCGGGGTCCTTTGGCTTTTCATACGCAAGGGATCTATTTGTACTCGCAGGTGGTGAACACCCTCTCTTGGGAAAGCAGCGAAAAAGGCTCAGAGTGCTTGGGGATTTTGGGAATATGTATCTACCGGTGTGTACATACACGACGTGTATCCGACGGAAATTGGTAGAGATTCTAGATGCAGTGTAAGTGATTCTGATGATCATCGTTTCTATTTTATAGCGAAATACAGGTAAAAAAAAAACAGTCAGTGATTGACGCTATGAATTCCAATCTCGAACGGTTCTGTGGACCTTGTAAGCGTGAAGTTGATCATATTGACAAAAGAACATCGTTGCATCAAAAATATGCGAGCCAAATCCATGGGAACCAAAGTGTATTTCTTTCTTGACATTTTTTGGTGCCACGGTTGACTAAAGTTATTTATTTTCTAGCGTTATAGCAACGAATGATATGGAATTTCACCGAAAGCATTCGCTAAACATGCAAAACCGCAACCAAGTCCGCAGAAGCTTCTAAATCCTAACGCAAAGTTTTTCGGTTCTGAAACAACGCGTCATAAAGAAGCGCTTTCTCAAGAATTCAGACTACGTGGATCGATAAGATAAAACTCTTGCGGCAGGGTTTGTTACAACGGCAGTGATAACCGTCAAATAATAAATACACCCTCGTGATATTACGTGCTCTGCACTCGATACTTAAGAACGCGTCAGGGAACAAGTGAAAAAAAACTCGTGTTCCTATCCCGAAAGCTTCGGGCGTTTGGAACCATGAGATACCAATTTTTATGACGCATTTTGGGTCATGGTTTGAAAGACAGAGGTACTCCGCCTATTGTAGGAAGGGGCGAAAAGAAGTTGGGCGTCACATATAACCTCCGGGCTTTCCGCAGATATCGTCGACTGCTTCGAAGAAGCCTTCGTACCTATCGTGGACAAACCCCCGTGGCTCTTTTCCGTAAAACGCCATCTTACGAGGTGTTAATGTCTGCCACCCATGATTTAAATCATGAAACCTTTCGTCGTTTTTGCCTCCGGGACTTTTACAAAAAAAAAACAAAAACTCTCACTGTACATCGTGGCCACTGCGCAGTCAGAGAATCGCGGGCCACTATTTCGTTTCCATTTATGCACGCCCATCAGTCAGTCAAAGAACTTTGGGTGCGTTCACGTGTTTCTAAAACTGTTCACGGACGTCCATAGATATTGAATATTTGAAACCAGGAGACAATATCGTTCGACCGGCAGAACGGCATTGTTCTAGACACAAAGTCACGAAAGTGGACCATTATTAAGTTTCTTATGCACTGGTTGATTTCCGCATATTCACTGGTTTCTTATTCACGCAGTTTTTGTATTTTGTTTAAAATTCATGTCCGATGAACCTATTGAGAAAGAATTTTATGAAACATCAGGGGAGTTGATTTTGATGAGCTTACGAAAAAAGAAAAGTAAGGGAAAAATGAAAGACTCAAAATTAAAACGGTGGCCATTTTGGCACGGAATGTTCCGTATATCTATAAAGATTATAAACCCCCGTTATGATAAACGAGAACAGTCTCCTTGAATTCGAGAGTACCGGTAATATCGCGGACGTTTTTTCGGAAAAACTCGAGAGAGCGAGTAGAGAAGATGTGAGAGTAAGTGAGAGAAAAATGAAGAGGGAGAAACCTTTGCCGCAGTGCCTCGAGAGAGCGGACTATGTGAGAGACTCCCTGCTGAAAAATGACGTCGAACAAGACTCTGTGACAATAGCAGGTTTGGGAGACTGGGGAAACTGGTCGAGGCCTGGCAGTTCAGACCGTTTGCTACCACGGAGAGTTCGCTTCGCCACTTTCTCTCTCCCTTTCCGTCTCTCTTTTGCTGCTATGCTTTTCTCCTTCCTCTCTGTTTCTCTCTCGGCTATGGCTCTTCCGACTTATATTTCGTACATACGGTGTGTATAACGTACGAGTGGGTGGGGAGAGAAGCGAACAATATAGAGGGCGAGATACACTCCGGGATAGCAATTCTATTTATCTTCGCTTTACGAAGCCTCCGTCGTTTCGAAAAATGGCGTAGCTTTGTCACTGGCAGAAGGATATCTGCGAATCGGAGCAATTTCGTATCTTTTGCGAGTGTATAACGGACCGGAGCATGGCTGGTTCTCTATTTCTGTTTCCGTTGGCACAAACTCTTCGACCCAGTCTTTATTTGATATATAGATTTTATATTAAACGTATATAACATTCGTACAACCTATAGACGAACACTAAGGTTGAGTGCTCTTTGCAGTGATTTGATTTGAAGTGACACTCCAAGGATTCGCCTGACCAAATTCCCAAATTCAACTAATTACGGAATAATCGAACTTAATGATCAATTAAATCATCCAAACTTTGTGAATAGCTCAAATGAAGAGCGACATTGATTAATTATTGATCAATCGTGCAATGGTGATTTGACAACCAACTAGAATTCCCAATAAAATGATAACGAACTCTCCGAGATTTGGGTCGAATCATTTCAGGTAATCACTTTTATTTTCGTAGCTCCAATTAATATTCAATCTCCAATAAAAGTAATTCGATAGAAGTTATGGATTCAAACTTCTTAATAAAGTTTATTGTTTCCACAGCGACGATAGTAAACTTTCATTGCTTGTTTTACCGTGTGGGGTGAAAGATGAAGGGTTCTCAGTTGAACCCTGAAAAAGTTGATATTCCTGGAAGTCCTTAAGAAAAGGTATTCCATGCTTCAAAACAATCTAACAACCCTAATCTCGGATTTCCTTGTTTTACAAAACCGGATTTCTTACAAGATTTATTAGTTTGACGGATATATATGTGCTCTTCGGCATTTCATCCGACAGTTTCATCGTACTAATAGTTTAGGCGCGAGTCTCTTATCCCCTTACTCGTGAAATTTGTCAAATGGTTTCAACTGCGAAGTCGTCCCCTTCATATCGTACATCATCCCTTGAAAAGTCTTTCTTTCTCTTTCTCTCTAGACGACCCGATTTCACGAGGACCCCTTTCACATTCCGCAGATTTGTCGCTTGCTTCAACTCCGCTTCGAAAACACAGACCTCGGAGGGGTCTGATGGGCAGTGTTAAGGCCTGCCGCAATCTTTCTAAGGTGGTACATAAAGCTTTAAATCTTCGGAAGCAATAACTTCTAGAAATTGTGTTATTTATTATTGTCGAGTATTTGATCAATCGAAGAAAAACGGCGTAAGTTCGTGCCAAATTGAATGGTAGTCGAAAAATTCTGCAATACCAACTTCATGTGTAAATCTGAAATCGAATGGTACGGTGTTTATCAAACTGCATTCTTAAATGTCCGTTTTCCACCAATTTCAGTTTTTTACAAGCCTCTATAAATTTTTAATAATTATTTTTGTTCAATTCGCGAACACAATCATTCGCCATACCTTTCGTAATAAATTTATTGCAATGCCGACTACGACTTAGTCTATTCCGAGATACCTGTTCGGTTTTATCGCCCACCACTCTAGTTGGTAACGTGGTGACTTCCTATCTCACTGAGCACGATCCACTAGGATGGCGAGAAGAAATGAAAGTATTTGGCGTTTTCTGTTTCACGGATTGCTGTAGTGTCACTGTCTATATCCATATCGGTTTTATGTGAACGTATACACATGAAAAAACGTAAGTTGAAGCCTGATGTGAAGATGAAGGTATTGGGTGACAGTAGCCATTACCGTGTCGGCCATTAGTAATACGATAACCTGCGCGTCTGTGACGGCCAAGAAATCGGAAGTTTTTCCTTCCTCTCCGATGTGAACGAAGAGACCAAAAGGAAATGACCATCATTTCATCGAGCTGCAAAAATGCCAAGAATTTATAGAAAAAAAAAAAAAAAAACTCATCGATACAACGACTTGTCAATCTATTCGTTCAAACGGGGCAATTACCGGGAAATTGGGTTTCCATAAACATAGTGTTATTTCTTTTTTTATCTAATGCTGACATGCTTCGTAGAGCTTCCGTGTGAACGCGACCAATTATAATTGAAAGGTTATAGGGAGCGATCGAAATAGCTAGAATCTCGTTGGTTCCTTTCAACCCGAAAACATATGAGGCGTGGTCAAAACACACCTGTCGGTCAAATACTTTCGACGAAGTAGGTACAGTAAGTTTACGAATTGACTCTAGTGATGCGCTGAGCCGAGTGGCTGTGGAGTAAATCAGGCAAAGCGTCGCTCACTCTTCCTATTTTCGTAGAGGGCAGTCGAATGGTTCTCGAGTGTTTCTGGCGTGGAAACCTCGATCGAAAGTGCTCACACTCTTTGGGTAACTTTGGCGGCTAAACGAGACGATTAGCGGGGAAAAGCGAGGGTTCGAAGTTTGCCACGTTTCTCCGACATTCTTGGTTCATGTAATAGTCGAGGAAGCCTCGGGGAGGCTCCCTCATCTGCTTTCCTGGAGGAGTTTCACTAACGCTCACCGAACGTTTACTTCGTACTGATCTACGTCTTTTTCTAATTCTTTTTTTTTTCGTTTTTTATGGTGTTGCTAGATAAAGCTTCCTATATGGTCTTGGCTTAAAATACCCTCTTAGACACAAAACTTTGTGGAATTAACTTGAAGACGAGAGCTGAGGTTTCTCAGAGATTGGATTAAGAATCATGTACACGTTGTATCGTATGTACATTCCTCTCTATCCAGAGTTTTGGATTTTCAAGAATGCCACAACCCGATCCGATTATTTACACTCTACCGATAGAAAATCCTGCCTCTATTGCACCTTCGCGTCAAGTACACTGGGAGTCGTCGATGGTATTCCATACTTTCGAAGTACGCTGGCGAGAGCTCGATACTCACTGTGTTATTGGGCCCAGAGGTACACTAGGGAATATCCATGGAGAACGTGTTTGTGTGGATACGTGTTTGAGAGTATAAAAGAGAGAGAGAGATGGAGATAGTGGCATCGTCTATACGCTGGTAGAATTTGAGCGCAGGAAAGCTTCGGAGAGGATGAGCTGGTTCGTCCTAAGAGAGAAAGAGAAAGATCGAGAGAGCGATGGAATGGTGAAGGATACAAATAGAGAGAAAGTGAGAGAGGGAGGGAAGGAGAGCTTAGAGTCTAGGGTTGGTAACGACTAACGTGTATAGATAGTCGTTAAAGTGCGATGGAGAGGATATCGAGGCGAGTATCGATATAAGCTCTGGGTGGTTGCTGTTGCTGGCTTCCTGTAGTCCGATTGACTTCTGTATATGTTCGTAGGTGCGCTCTACGAGTGCTCGCAGCTCTGAAATGAAGTCTGCTCGGATTACTCGGCATGAGCTTGTAAATACGTTAGTCAAATTAAATCCAACTCACTATTTGCACGGCTCCACCAACTGCAATCAAAATTTGCTCTTACTGATCGACCAGGTTAGTCACTGCTAATCGTTTTTGATCTTCTTTGCAAAGTTTACCTCATTACATGGTATATAAGAGTCGCGATCAACATCGTGTGTACGAGAGGCTATCGGTATCTCGAATACGTTATATATCTTCGTCAGACTATTGGCTCTTTGATAGCCTTGTCCAGAAATTTGACGGATTTTAATAAAAATGTTACTTAATATAGTTAATCCCGAGTTAATATCGGGATTTTGTTTCATAGAAGCTAACACTTGGACAAAAAAAATTGAATTCGATGCAGAATTCGACGACGTGTTCCGACGACTATCCTCGCAGAAGCAGCATTTCGTGTCTCTCGCCTGCGGCACTTTTCCCCGAGTGTCCAACGCATCCTGTATCCAAGGATGAAAATAATAGACGGCACAGCCCAACCCATTCTTCCATTGCAATCTTATACCAGCAGAATATTGCTGCCGCATTGCGCGATTCGCTTCGCAGATGTTTTCGTCTCTAAGAAATTTCCCGATTCTATTCTTGATGTTCGCTCATTTTTTTCAAAATCTCATTTCCGACTAACCCTCCTTATAGGCTAGGATTATGGCATCACTGATCAAATGCATTCTACGTACAGTCGAAGCGATCAGTAAAAACAAACCAGTTATTCTTTTAGTTCATTCGATTAACACCACTTGCAAGAAGAAATCCAATTCCCACGGTGATATCCTGCAGTCTATGCAAAGATATCGTGAAAAAGATTGGATTCCCTGAACTTTCGATGCCTGAAAATGGCACCGTTTGGTGAAATCAAACAGAAGTGGTATCTTCTTTGAAAACAAAAGCAAGAACGTGCTATTCCACCAGCTCATCATCCGTGAAAGCATTACACCCACACATTTTGATAAAGGATTCGTTTTTTTATCTACGTCCTGGAACAGATATGTCCTTCCATGGATATATAGTTTCCACTTGAAAAGCCGCTCAGTCAAGTAATCTCCGATGCTTACGTGCTTGCTCCCATGACAAAATGCTCTTGTGTGTTTGACAAAACGAACTTTTCCTATAACTAACCCGAAGAGCTCGTTTCGTACGTATATTTTTATATATACAGCAGGTTGAAGGGTGACGAGGGGGAGCGAGGCGATGAAAGCTAGCAGGTAACGTTGTCCAGAGTATACTTATATACAGGTACTGTTGAAAATTACGGTAATCCGATAACGCGAGCCGGAAAGTACCGCCGACCACGCTCTATCCGCCGCAGTGATCTGTGGTTTCGTTCACCGACAGCCAGTGCTGCTACTGGCGCTGTTGTGTCACACATATTACCTACTACCACGTATACATATTCTGTGCTATCCTACTGTCATGCTTGGCTTCACCTAATTCACCGGTGTACCACGAAAATCCTACGATAGGTACTCAAAGTCACTCTTGCCTCTGCTTTGTAAATCTTGCCTCTGCAGTGTCGTAAGAATTCGATACGGTGATTTACGGTACCATTAATTATCGTCAATGCCTCATTATGTACAACGCAAAACATTGCTTGCATATTATCGGGAAAAATGGCACTATCAAGATATTGCGGAGAGCAATCAGTATTCTGAAAAAGGATATTATATCTTTCGAGATAGATTCTATGAAAATATCTCAGTCGTTCTAGGTATTTTCGACCATCTTTTGTTGAACGGCAAAGTTCCACTTGAGAAACTTATTTCAAATGCGAAGCTGGATAGCCAATGGCTTCCGGAAAGTTGAGATGAATCGGTGCACACGTTGAAATTAATCAGATATCTTTCGTTCTGTCAGGGAATAAATAAACTTACACTGGTTAACATGTACCGGGTTTTTTTGGCTCGGCCACAACCAGGCAAAATAAAGGTCTTGGGTCATCAAAAACATCAATTAATGTTGAAACTGCATATTGAAAAGTGACAACTTCCTTAAGATGATTTTCACATAACTTTCCAGGATAATTTCACGTGCTATAAAAGTTTGCAGATAGCCAACCTATCAACCTTATTATTAAATGACGAACAATCGGTGATTTTAATAACTGATTTTGTACAATTTAGCTCGACTTCATACAACTTGTTTCCTATAAATGTATACAAGGGAATATTAATGTTTCCTGCTTGGATGGTGGCAACTTGTGGCCAGTCCTTCTCGACCGGGAGCATACTGCCGGTTGAGCCAGAGTGTGTGTAGAGACAAACGTTATTAGTCGAGATGGTGCATCCTCGCAAACTGGCAACACATATGCAAACCAAGCCAGGATACAGCTAATTTGTCACTGCGAAAGGAGAGAACGAACGACGGAGCCTAGCACGTATATTTAACGCGGCTATCTAATTGGCTTCCTCGCCCAATTGCCGTGAGCGCATACATATGCCTTTGATGATGGTTTTCAACTGTAGTACGCGTAAGCCTTCTGGCAACGGTCCACTGTATACATACGTACTTATGACTATGCGTAGATATGTAATCGTGTATATTTTAGATGAGGGAAACAAGAACCCTCCACCTTGATAAAGAGTCCCAACAATTTGACTCGTAAGGTAATTGTCATCAGTCTGTTCACACCCATTTTTAGAATCAGCAAATTTTCAACATAAATAATAATAAATAAGATCGTCGTCCATATTAAATATGTTAGACTGCATTGTTCCGACCTTGCCTGAAGCCTAGAATAATATAATACGTTTAAATCCAATGAGCTATTCCGCCTTCCGAATTCCCACGGTTACTCTTAATCCTTCTTAAACCTCCTTAAAGAATCACGTGGACATCCTTAACGACAATTGAAGCCCTCTTTATCACAACTAAAGTCTTATTTCTACCTCAACATCATGCGGTATAAGGAACGAGCAATGTATTCATTGTCTATAAATTACTGAGATTAAGAGTGACGTTTGCACGAGAAGATTGTCCAAGTTATACTCAATTTAAGCTATGAGTAACGCTCCTCGGTGCGTTAGTGGAGTTACACAGTTACGGCGATAAACATGAACCCCAAGTGTGCCCTTTAGATATCTATCGCTCGTTAAATCTCTAGCTCGGGAGTTGCTTGTAATTCAATCCTGCACCGCAGACGAGCCTTGCACAGTGAACAGCCGAGTTTAAACGAACATTAAAAAGGAGCCCGGTTTGTAAGAGAAAAGTAGAACCAGAACAATGCTCTTCTTCGATGGATCTTTTTGTGAAAGAACGACGAACCATCCGCAGCAATGATTCAAAATTTGAAAGTATCACTGATGTGGTTCAACTAACCTTCATTTTACCGTTGTGGCTCGATGGCTTTTGCCTCAAAATAAAAAGCATCACGAGGAAGCATGTGAAGCTTTGTCATGAAAATAATAATGATGCTCTGTTTGAGATGAAAAAGAAAATTTTGGTAAAAGATTATAATCCGAATACAGTATAGAGCGATTCGTGCGGATGAAGATAAATCTAATATGACTATTGGAAAGTCCAAAGTCCTTTGATCACAGTATTGAGATCAAAGGAATGGAAATAACTTCAATGGATAAGTATTCCTCGGGTTTCTTTTTCCTGTTCCTTCCGTTACTAATTCTCATTTTAATTTACTATCGTGATCAATATTCATTTGTACAAACTGCATAAATATATATCTATATATGAATATTCGTTCGCTACGAATATTACCATCGGTTACGTACTATATAGAGAAGGATCTTGATCGTATAAATAGCGTTCATAGGTATGCGATTCCCGTTTCATACCAGTGGGAAGGTAAAACGAGAGGTGCTGGTGGTGTTCTTTTGTCCCCGGAATTCAGATTCCGGAAGAAAGGGAGCAAGAAGATTGCGGCAGAGAATCCAGCGTTTCTTGAGCATGCATATAGAAAGGAGGAGATAAGCAGCATAGAGACGATTATTCATGCTTACTCAGTGAAGGTTGGTGAAGGTTAATCTGCAGGGCCCATGACTCCATCTGCAAAACTCAACGTAGATCCATACCTTTCGGCACATTCAAATGATGAATAATGAAAACCATCTAGAAAATCAATAACAACGACAATATTAACAATTATCACAGCTAGGCAAGTGGATCAATAACAATCGGTGGTAATTTTGGTAGGCATTAGGAACTTGAAGAGTCGGATGCCGGAAATTCCGAGTTCACTTCCGAGTACAAAAATCAGATTATCGACTTACCATAGTTTTCTTCTCTTCTGTGAAAGACGGAAGATACATCACGAAGTTTTAGGCTGTGTCTATATAAAATGAACATTATCAATGTTTGTGTAGAAGTTTGAACAGTGATTGATCAAGAGAGAGTACCTCGATGATTTATAGATGTGTGATTCGAATTCTTCCATGCCATTGTGCATGGGATTGTAGGTGCCTATTCCCGAGTATAAATAACGATGAATGAGGTTCTCGCGAAATAACCTTTCCGTTAAGGTTACGAATGCCCTGAATAGATACTCTCGTGCGATGCTGGTGCCTTGTTAGGTATTAGATGGGATGTTTCGTGAGAAATGCCGAAGGTATCGTTGTGTCGATGCAATGAAGAACAAGCTATAGGGCCATGGCAGGTTATGGGCGTCTCGTTGCTTCCTTCCTCACGCCTCTCAATCAATATTCATGGGTATCACACGAACCGAAGGGGGTGTGGGTAATAGGTATCTGGCGCATCGTCTATGTCTACTCTTGGAATGGTACCTTCAGGCTTATAATACATATATATATAGATATTTATACACATAAATGTATATGCATCTATATAAGTAAGTAAATCTCGCACCACTGACGTGCCGCGCGACCGGATGGCGAATCACGATTCTCGCGATTGAACTCACCCGCACCGGGTGTGCGTGGTTAGCGGACCAGCATACTCAATAGCTAGGATATCAAGAGAACGAGTGAGAAAGAGAACGAGAGAGAGAGAAAGAGAGAGAGCCAGAGGGACTGAGAGGCCCAAAAGCTATACGTATGAATACAGAGGAAGAGAGACGATGAATTGAGAGCGGAAGGAGAGGTGTTTTCGCGCTTCTTCTAGTACCCCCCGTTTCCCCCGACGCTTATCCTCTCTCTGACTATGCTTGACGAGAGTTCATCCTGTCGGCACTCTGCGCGTTTCTCACACAGAGAGGTAGAAGAGCTCTCTGTACCGGAAGCCCGGGCGCGTCGACGCGATAGTAATGATTCAACCAGAGAGAGCGCGTACTGAATCGATCGACCATCTCCCTACCTAAGACCCACTTAACACAAGGGAATTTCACGCGTCCCGTGATTACGTATTATTAAATCTTTACTTTCAGATACATCAACACTTTTTGAGGAATTTTTCATAAACATTTAAAACTAATGCGTTAGTATCAAACGGCGTAATACTTTCGAGTGTCAAAGGCAGTAAAACGTGTGATGAACCCTCTACTGGCGTACATGAGATTTAAATTCTCAGTTAAAATTTTAACACTTGATATCAAGTCAAATAGAGCAGAAGATAATCTGCTGCTCCGGAAAAAAATGATTCCAAACAATTCATTGGTATGTGATTGTGTGTTGTGTATGATCGGGGATTTAGAAGAAAGATTTCCAACCGCTCTTTCATGCTCATCAGAAATTTATATCCGTACTATAAAAGACACGTGAACATTTCTATAGATAGATATTACATATTTATATACGTAGACAAAAGTCTCATTTATATAGTCACAAAGACCCTAGCGTTGGTTGACATCCGGCAAGAGGGTGTCAACGCAATTCTCCGATTAAACTCACCCCGCTGTCGTATTCGGTGTTAATAGAACACGGTATATCTATATCGAATCAGGGTGGATCAGAAAGTCCTTGTGAGTAGAATCACCCCAAGCCCCTCTGGTCCCGAATAATAATTCAATAAATGTATATAAATCCGACTGCGTGACGAACCCTCGGCCAAAAGCAAGAACGACTAAATTTAACCGACTTACGCACGCATTCTTCGATGGGAGGACATTTTGCACCCCTGAGAACTACTTTGAAACCTTCGCTGGCTTCGCATACTCAAATATCGATTATGGTCATGTTTTCCTTTCGTCTGTAATTTCCTCTTCTCCTCGTTATCGATGTTGGAATAATTGATTGAAACCCGGCTTCGAAACCGTGATTAATTAATGGCGATCAACCGGATGGTTATAATGTTCATACAGTCTATACGAACGATACGAACGTGTCTATTACGTCACGCAATCTGACACGTTTCATGTACATTGACTTCTTGATTAAGTGTTAAAAAGCCTCCTTCCCTAGGCTTCGTTATAAATTCATTAAGACTAAAGTTTATCGTAGATACGATACAAAATTTCATGATATTTAATATAATATTACAGGCTGCTTACTATAAATGATCAGCCTCGTGGAATTTAATTTAGGACTCACTTTTTTAGTAGACTTGCCAATAACCGTTTTTTCCACTTCATTCTGATGAGTTCCGATTAATTAAAGTTTTGATTTATTGAGCCAACATTATTATGCAATGTAAAATAATCTTAAAAAATATATATTAATGGCCCCTTTTTATATTCGATAGTGTAGTTTTTAGACGCGTCTGAAAAAAATACGTAGAATCACTATATCTCGGTTTCGACAGACTAATGATTAAATGTCCCCTCTTATATAATTTTATTCAATTTTCATGAAATGTTTCGAATGAAATTACATTTTATAATTATAGAACAATCTGATATTGATCACAGAATTAATCAAGTTTTTCTAAACTGAATAAGTCAACCATCTTGAAATGCTTTCTAAAAATATTTTATGTTCTTTTATTCCTGATTTATCTGCTATGTAAATTAAGCACATTGCAATTTTCGTATTTTTTTTTTTTTTTTTTACCATTTATGTTGTACGTGAATAATAATGATAGTCATAAAAATGCGCAATCACGCAACCCTGTGGTGATCGTAGGTACGCGTGCTGGGTGGAGTTTGGTTTCGCATTTTGATCCGAGTCGCGGTCTGTGCGCGCTATAGAGAAATTAAGGTAGCGAGACAAGTTGACGGAAGATCACGAGCGCGCGACGCCAACGTGCCCAGGTGGGCGGATGTCGCTAACAAATCTCCATTCACGCTGATTGCCACATTCTGAGTTTGGAGCGAGTTGCGTCCAATAGGATGAACACGAAACTAGAGAAAGAGAGAAGAGCAAAAGAGAAAGAGCATGCAAAAGGAAAACGTCCGTTCTCACGCTCACCCGCGACTTGTTTGCCATTCCACGCTCTTCACTTTCTCATCCCTCAACTACTTTTCCTCCCATTCCATTCTCCTCACATCTTCCACGCCACCATCATTTCCTTCCTTATTTACAACTTTTCAGTTCCAATCCGAGTTTATCCTGCGCGCAGACAAATTAAACTATGATCAAATCATAATTTTTTTACTCAACGAATCATGCTTTCGATACATTTACTCAAGAGCATCAAACTCTGCCGTTGATCCTGTCTCAATTTAGAAGAAATGAACGGTCGAAGCGTGCTGAATCTATAAAAAGATTGAATACTTTTTATATTTTGTTTATTATTATAAAATATTATACTCTTTCGGTCTTCACTCAGTTACTGCATGAAGAAAGTGTAGCATTTTTGGGATTCCATCAAGTTCCGATCATCGTAGTCTACAAAAATCAGGAATTTCTTCAAAATTTCATTTAATGAAAAAATAGCAAAAAGCTGCATTTGATTTTTCGTGCAGATAAATTAGAATAGCAGTTGATGCTGACGTAAGTACCGATGACACACGTTCTATTCTTGAATTTAAAAAAAAATCTAATTCTAGAATTGTCGTTCTTTCGACGAACTCTGTTCAAAGGAGCTCAATATTTTTGTGTGCGACTAAAAAAATGAACGTGGAAAAGGTGGAATTTATCGATAAATGTGTTATTTTGATACACATCACAACTATTATTGTGTTCTTCAATACACACTTAAATACTGAGTGAAAATATTATGTCGAGGGCGCATATAAAGTTCCACAGAAATTGAGTGGATAAAATTAGCGAAACACGCATGTGTGAGTTGTTGTTCTAAAAGGCACTCCGACATTTGCACGTGTAAATGATAAAAAAAAACAACTGTGAGTGTGTGAAATAACACACTTGGGTTTGCATGTCTGTTAAATGTGAATACTAACGAGGTTTAAAGGAAGAAAAACAATAATTTTCGTAGTGGATTCTGTCGATCAGTGTTGACTGAGTAATTAAATTTGTTTCACACATGGTATGTATTTTATACAGAATATTGAGGAATCGAAACGCTTCGTAATTATACATGAAGTCAAATATAACGGTTGTGTTTGCTTTTTATAGTCATTTCATTGAGTCAAGAGTAAAAAAAAAGAGGAAAAAACGAGTTTACATAAGACTTTTGCACACGTCAGCAAATAATGCATGGATAAAATGGAGATCAAACCAAATGTAAAATTTTCTACCCGGCTTTATTGTTCTCATAAAATACGAAGATCTATCGATGTAGGGCATTAAAATTTTCTTTTGTACCGTTTTCCACGCAATCATTC
The DNA here is from genome assembly GCA_013761285.1 of Campoletis sonorensis. Classification (NCBI taxonomy): domain Eukaryota; kingdom Metazoa; phylum Arthropoda; class Insecta; order Hymenoptera; family Ichneumonidae; genus Campoletis; species Campoletis sonorensis. The sequence goes on along the minus strand of JACEOJ010005883.1, from coordinate 407,747 downwards.
ACTACGATTGAGTTCTACTTTCGCGAAATATTATGTGCTTTGAGGCATCAAAGCTCCCAGAAGTCTTGTTTGGGTGTGTTTCGATTCTTTTTTCCTCAGCGATCTCAACGATCAGGCTACGGTAAAAGACTTTGACTTCATAGCGTTGAAACAAATTGAATTTTCTGCAAGTGTAGCGATGTGGAATATGGAGAAGCGTTCAGCCAATCGGTTAGAGAATTATTGGATGATATAGCTTTGTCATAGCTCGCACTTTTTTTTCAGTATCAGCATTCGTCACGCATTTTTTTCCGCTCCCATTCTTCCACCCACCCGTAAACAATGAAACGCCGTCATATTCGTTCCCTCTTTTTTTTTCATCCAGAGGGATTCGGGATAGGAAATCCCATTGTACGAGCTATTTATATATATATATGTACGAAGAAATGAATTAATAAATTATAAGGGGAAAAACTGGCAGGAGGGGTCGCCGGGTATGGCTGAACTCCCCGTATCGATTCGAGCCCGATATTAAAATCGACCGATGATTAATCTATCGCGAGTTCCATTTTACCAATCCCCTTCTCTCCGCGCCCCACGAATGCTCATGTGCTTCCGTTGTGCGCTATGGGATGGTCGCAGTACTCTCGGGGACGATGCCGTGGGATGCTGAATTCCACCGAGAGACTCACCAATAGGGCGAGCAAAGCGCCCCACGTATATAGGGAACAAAACGTAGCTTCGTATCGATTACACCGAGTTTCCACGAGTAAATTCGCGACCATCCGACGTTATACGTTAGATATGAATTGAATAAATGACCCAACTCAGGTGATGATGATGGTCATGTCATTGCGTGACAGAAAATCGTTGAAAAAATAGAAAAAAAAAGAGAAAAACAAGTCTTAATAACGAGCCACGAGCTCGGTCTTTTTTAACTACGTAGACCTTGGCTGTTCTGAACGTTTTTTAATTGCCAACAGCTAACTCTTCGGTGCAGTATACTTTTATGGTAATTGTACGTTGCTGCAACGCCTTAATGTCGAGCTTTATATAAAAATATGTTATTATTCTCCATTACAAACATTTTGGATTCCCTTTTACAAGAGTGTCAAATGTGATACTATAATTTATTTAAGGGCTCTTGAAGTACCAAACTCTTCAAGTACCAAAAGTAGGATCAATTACTATAATTTTTTATCATATTGATATTTTTATCACGATTTTTTAATAAATGATACACAATGATTTCTCGTTTGAAAGCTCGTTTCATTCTCGTTTTATCAACTTTGTATTCAACTGCAATGAAGTATTACTTCAGTTGAGCAGTAAGTTGAATATATTTCCAAGTGATGCTAAAATGACAGCACTCTTTTAATAAAATTGTATTTATTTTATCATCTGGATGGATCTTGATAAAATCTCCAGTGGCTTTGAATTAAACAGATTTAATACGTTCTTAAAACCGTGTTTGTTTTAGCACATGATAAGATGACTGATAATTAATTATAAACTTGCATGTCCAAGACCAGGATTGTCGAGGTTCCAGTTCTTTGTGTAATTGTTTGTCTATTTATTTATTTATTTTCAATATACATATTCAATCTATGGAGAAGCAGGAATTGACTCTCTTATCCGGAAACGGTAGTCGAATACGAAGTTGAATGTGCTCCACCGGTTTACTGGTGAATGGTAGCATTCGAAGCACACAGAGTTGAGCGAGGGTGAAAGCTGACCTGTTCCGCCTTTTTGACTGGTATAGATGAATATAAGCTGAGTCGATGCCGTCGGGGAATGAGAAACGTGCGCTCGCCTCGCGTGATTAAAAGTCGTTCGTTCGAATTAAGCGCTTCGACGAACATTCAAGTGAAATAGAGCAAGAGTGTAAGAGAAGGAAGAGAATTAGAATGGGTTGAGAAGAATGCAGAAAAAGGTAGAGAGATGAATGAACATACCGTGGTAAATAGAAACAAGGGACCGACGACAAGTAGTACACTTTGTATGGCATCTGTATGTGTATGTTATGAAGAACCAAAAGAAAATGGTTCGTTGCACAATTTCCCTTGCTCGCTCCGAGACAGAATTTTTTACTTCGTTCTATGAATAAGTAACGTGCCAAAAACACGTTTACATTGTACTTTTAATCCATGAATACCTTAGATTGTTGACTACACAAGTTTTCATTGAATACTAATAACTGCAAAAAAAGGAATGAATTTATTCTCTCTGAATTTTCGTCCATTTTACATCGAATTAAACTCGTCCTCAATAATATTCTGATAATAGCACTCGCTAATGGGAGTCCTCTAATAGTGAGAATGAAAATATCTTAAAAACGAGAATCCGAACCAAAGGCTACCCTGCTAAAGTCAACACACCTGTGGATCATCGAGACTTCATTCATTATGTCATTGTCTGTCTCCCCTTCAAGTCGTGAATATTTTTTTTCTTTCATCCACTAATACGAGAAGGTAAATGAGCAATGTCCACTCTCTCAGTTTGCTTTAATTTCACTGAAATGTTTGTTTTGCTACTACTGTGGAAACAGCGTGCACATGCGTCTGAGTCGAAACAGAGGTACTAAGTGGACTTACTTACACTATTTATTTATCACATGTACAGAGTTTTTCGTATTAAATCGTTTTCTATTAATGGATGCTGAAATTCTGGATTCGTTAGAAAAGTGTGACAGGGAATCTTCTCAAATATGGGATCGGACAGTGGATTTGCGAACGTCAAGAACCTGAAAAAGTGTGTTTCGAGGAAATTTACCGAGGCAGAGGGGGTACTAAGCATACTTACTAAGCATAATATAATTGCATAATATAATTATCACATATGCAGTGATTTTGGTATAAAATACAAAATGCTTTATTAAGGGATGCTGGAATCCTGGATTCGTGAGAAAATTGTGACGTGGAATCTTCTGAAATGTGGGACAGGATAGTAGATGAAAGAAGGGAAAGAACCTGGAAAAGGGTGTTTTCAGAAAATTCACCGAGGAAGAGATGTTGATATATAGTACCGTCCAGTCTTATGTCTACTATAGATGTATACATATAAGCAATAAAATAGTGTGTATGCTTGTGAGTGCTGGTAGCAATTTGCACGATCGCGCGATCCCTTTGGCTTTTCTCACCCTCGGCTACCATCCGACTTTTCTCCCCGGTGTATCCAAGCGCAAGACTGGAATGACCACCGAGGGTCACACGAAATATCGGGTGGGACTCCCAACATGTAGAGAACTATCTGACAAGATTTGCCGTCTCGGTCTTTCAGAAAACAGCTCGCTTTCTCACGACTCTGTTGGCAAGCATCTGAACCACCACGAGAGCAGCAAGGATCCGCACCGTTGACTATACGAAGAGATACACGAGTGAAGAGAAAACGCGAGCGAGGGTGAGACCGCAGCACGTTCGCCAGTGAACTAAAGACTTCGAACGTGTTTGGATCCTCTCTCCATTCTCTAGGTATTTCTTCGAAATATCTCGAAGATGTTCCACCATAGGCAGGAATAGTTATAACGTCATGGTTGTGCGAGGGTAGAAAAGAAATAGAAGAAGATCGAAGAAGAAAAAGAAGGAAAGTGTGAGCCTTCTGTACGCAGTGAATAAGACCCGGGACAAATAAATACCGTGCTAAATCGTCCAGAAAACTCATTCGATCTCTCGAGCATCCCATACGCTTTCGCCTCATCTCCCTTCGCGTCTCCCGGGATTCACGGATGCGCACGAATTGTTCTTACTTCGAATTCAGAGGGTCCATCCTTTCCCAACTCTTCTTCTCGTTCTTTGTGGCCCATGGCTCTCACCCCGTAGCAGGTACTTTCTCCAGGCATGTATATTTACGTCGGTATATACATGACCGCCTTAAAGATAGGGTGGAGTATTTATCCGAGAATTCAGTTGTCCCAAAGAAAGGTAGGAACATCACTATACATTCGAGACGCCACTAAAATTTATGATGCGTACTCTGGTAGTGCGAAACGTGTCCAGAAATGGACGCGTCGTCGAATAATAATGACTGCTCTACAAATGTTTCGAAGAGTTGTAAAAAAAAAACTAAATAACTTGTGTCAATACACCCCGATAAAACACGTAAAACATCTTCTACCTCCGTTTCTTTATTATATTAAAACCGTGGCTTGGTTTTCAGTACAAATATGCAATGAAATAAGGCAGGTTCGAAGTGAGTTACAGGAGGCAGAAGATTCCAAGAGTAAGGACTACATGTACCCGCTCTTTCTCAACGAAAAGAGTTCAGAGAGCATTCACGACCTCGTTTTGTCTAGCAGACATCCGCGGAGTGAGTGCCAGTGTCCGGAAGTCTTGTGTATATGCTGTTACTACTACTGTTACTGTACCAGCCACTGCTGACTACATAGGATATATGATAGTGGTTGGAAGAGGCCGGATGTACTCGTGAGCGCACCTTCATACTTTGGAAGCTTCTGTACAGACGTTCAGACTACTGGTGGTGTTGGTATCTCAACAAGAGAGTTACATGGTCCAACCACCAGAAGTCAACCACCTAAATCGATCTCTTATCCTCGACCCAGCACGCCAGCTAGTCCAGCGTGTCGAGGATTGAGACCCTGACGTCTCTAGCCCTCCAACGTAATAGAAAACCATGACGGGGGTCAATTTCCCGGTGGCAAAGCCCATGGCGTCTCTTCTCATTCATTCAGCTTAGTCTCTCTTTCTCTTTTGAATCACCATCGATCACGTTTCTCATCGTATTCTCTGGCTGTCCTCGAATGTGGTATCTTCCAACATCCAATGTTCCATTATTCCCAACTTCCTTGCTCTCTTATCTATAGACATATTTATCAACCGTAGGATGCAATTGGTTTATACTCAAATCTAGTGAGAACACGTTGATCCTTCAACGTTACGTCTTCAGGACAATTTCTAATCATTTTTCAGTACTGTTTTACTAGAATCTGATGAACTCTAGTAAACAATAACCTTCTGGAATCTTATTGAACGATTTATCAAGCAACTTTATGTTTTTTTTTTCTAACTGGATCTGTATTCCAAAACAGACGTTACACTAAGATATTGATGATGAATATTTTGGAACAATATGGAAATTAATTTGAACAATCTCTTGGTTGATTTGATGATGAAATAGTTACACTTCGATTCATCATGAATCGAGGGTTTGATTTGAAATCAGATTAATTGATTTCAATCGTGTAACACATCCAATGGCGGTGGATGGATAATTTGGAAAACAAATAGAATGCATGAACTGTATGTGCTAACAAACATTCTAGATTAGTGTACCGTTTTTTATAGTCGAAATAGGCATGTAATGGTTATTAGTACTTTGTGGCGCTGCGATACTCATGATTCATACAATTTGAAGCCTTCGTTATGTGTATATCGACAAACCCGACTAACTAGAGTTCTAAAAATGTCTCTTTTCCACGCAAGGCTCACCGAGCTTGCCTAACAAGGACTTTTAAGAGACTCAGGACTGCTCTCGTCGAATTTCACTGGCTCTGAGAGAAACAGCCCTTGAAAAGCTCGACATGCATTTCATGCGTCGAGCGCATCAAAACCGGTGGTACTCGAGTTACGAACTTACCGAGGAAACTCTACACCAACCCTCGGAAGATCCTTGTTACTTAAAAAAAGAATAAGCGAAAAAAAATCACGTGTTTTTTTCATTTTTCATTCTTCAACCAACTACGGCGTATTTCATACTCTGTTTTTATTTTATGTGTTGTAGACAAGTAAGAATAGTGTAGCATATGTACCTCATGCCATGATTCGAAAGCCATCGATCATGTCAGGCGTAAATGTTCTGCTTCTCCATCTTAGCTGATATTACGATTCCATTCATCATTTAGTGCGCTGGAAAGCAGAATGAACACTTTAGATCTGGTCTCGGAAAGGACTTCAATATAGAGCTAGGAGGGAAGCCTTAATAGTCCAATAATGGACCTAAATAAATATTTGTTGTTTGAAACAGTTCAATGACCTTGGGATCTGGTACCTTTTGTGCAATATACTAGAAATAACGTTAAAACGTACTAGTCAATATTTTAGAACAAGTGTACATACGATGTTTTCAACAAAGTCAGATAAATGAGCAAGCGAACTTGATGGCAATTGTATTCAAAACGGTATAAAGTGCCACCGAGCGAGAAAAGAACAGAAAAAAAAGTGATTAGGTTATCAGAAGAGTGGTCCTTGGTCTAATAACTGAAAGAGCTGAAACTGTGTGAGTGTGGGTCTGCCTTCAAGGGTGTTGGCATGGCGTTAGCAGGTGTATTAAGTGTCTGTCATGCCACTCCTGGTGATTCTCGAAGCTTGTAGCCCTTTATCTTCGTTCACGACATACGTCTAGTCAACGATAGGTAACATGGGTCAGTGATGACAGGCTTTGGAACACGAACGTTCTGTCGAGAGGTTTCTGCATACAAATTGCAATGGAAAGGTCATCAGCTAGGCATAACGTAATGATCCTATGATGGATTCCTTTTATTTGTTGATAAAAAGAATGGAGTGATTTGTAACGATAGCTCAACCTTTTATCAATACTTATTTCGTGTTATCCCAACTGCTGAGTAGCCTAATCCCTAATGCTCTCTCCCGCTATCTTAACTAGTGACCTTTCCGCCGCCATCAATATCTGTCATTGGTTGAAAGTAGTAGAGCTTACGCATTCTGACCAACAAGGTCTGATATAAATGACGGAACGTAGCCTTATAACTAATCCAATCCGTCTTCCCCGATTCACGAAAAACTTCCGGCTTCTTGGGTAAATTCAAAAGGCCATTTCGCGTTAAGGGTGACGCGTAGGTACAAATAATGAAATATTGCATGTAGACTCTGCCACCTCATTGTCTTATACTTTGAAGTAAAAGAACGCTTACCCATTCCCGTTGTGGGATGGGTAAGAGACAAGAAAACAAAGAGAATAGCAGAACGTTCGATCACTCAGGGTACCAAGGAAGTTTGACAGGTTTGCAAGCCCAGCCCCGTCACACGTTGCATCCTTTTCTAGACTCACTCTTCGGTGGCAATGTAAAAATTCCAACCATCGGCGAACACCCAAGACCGAAGACAAATGACGTGTCACGCTATTCGCTTCGCCACTGCTGTGGGGCTTCATGTTTCCAGGGACTCTTAGGTAAATTCGAAAACTGTCGACCTGTCCATAAAGTAATGCAACTTTCCCTACCGCGCTTTTACTCTTTCCCGCTCCTGTGCAGAAAACAGACAAGAAGAATCTATTACAGAAACGACATTGCTGCCGCCACCCATCGGCAACTTCGTCATCCTCCAACAATGTTCACTGCACCGTCCGTTGGCGTCTTGTATCCATTATTCACGCGGGACAAACTTTTTTTCCAATCACTTTTCAATTTATTTCCTGTGGCTGAACGGATTCACAGCATGTGAATAACGTAACCAGGATCCACATCGGATCACGTGTTCCCTAACACGTTAACGAGGTTGCAGTCCTAAGAAAATTACGTCGAGTCCCTACTGTTTTGAAGCTCTGCACGGGTTGACACGAAACATTCGATACAATTGGTCCAGTCCTTCAAATGCTTTTATTGTCCCATTAGGACAAGTATAGTGGCAACGTGGGCAAGTTGTCACTAAATTTTTTCACTATATATCGATTCTTATACCCTCGTTAACCCACATTGCCTCACGCTGCTTTCAATCCACCCCTCAACAAAAGTTCCCTGCATATACGGATCTCCCCTCCTACCACCTAATACTCTTTTTTCCCTTCCCTTCCCTTTCCCCTAGGCCGCGTTCCACTTCAACCCCGCCGCAATTCCAAGTGTCGCCCACGTAAATAGTCGCATGCCGGGCGGTACTTTCACACACACTCATTGCTATATAACACGGTGGTAGTTCCCAGAAATCGTGGTCCGGGCATGGAAAACTGTAACTCCGAATTTCTGACCATAAATTCACGCCAGGCTGACGTTTACTAAATGAAGTTCCCTGGGAAAAAGAGCGAGAGGGAATATCACCCAGTCGTGCATCCCCCACCGCCTACTTTTGTACCGCACAAACTCCATTTTTAATGCAGTCCGTGCATGGATTAAAATTCCAGAACTGTTCAATTTCCTGTACACGAATTGGGCTCCGATGCCGTTCATCCGAGAACATATATCCATAAAAAACGATTTTTTTTTGTTCAAATGACCATATCGTGCCAAAAATCAAAGTGTCGAGTTCGTTGTTCAAAAAATATTCGAAACGTTGTAAAATTTCATTAACAAATAAATTCCGTATAAACAAATGCGTATATAGTATGAACTTCAAAACACATGACATCGAACTTTCGATATTTAATAATAAAAAAGTTACTATGAAAAGCTCCAACCTCTCAGTATTTTTTGAAATGCAGACTTTAACTATAAATTGAGACCTGCTCCAACGATTTCGAGAATAAAAATAAAACCTACAAGACAATTATAATTGACAACCATTTCAATTATCTCGTGCCATCGTTCCTTCTTTCAAAGAAGTACGCAATTGACAAATCATCATTTTAATTGAATAAGAAAATACCAAGTGTAAGCAGCTCTACGCGGATGTAATCATCTTGCTCTTTTGATCACAAAATGAAAGTCTATTCAATCGTATTAAAAGAGAAACGATGCTGGCATTACTTCTGCAAGAATAATTATTGAAAAGAGAATTTTTCGTAGGATGGAATTGTAATTATAAAGAATTCATCAATGTTAAAATACGGAGAGAGTCCTTAATGAGTTGGCCGAGCGTGGCTTCAATTGATTGCAATATCAACTCAATGGTGAAAAATTCGAAGCATGTAAAAAAAAAGATTCGGTCTCGGTGACGTGTTTTTTGTGTGGTGGATAAAAACCGATGGGTAAAAAAAAGGTTTTCGAATCGTGTAAAAGAGAGGACAAAGAAAGACCACAAAAACATAGAATGGAGATTTAAAAAACCGTGTTACAGTGGTGAAAATCGAAAGACCAATAACACGGAGATTCGATACTCGTATGCAAACATTTAGAAATGTAATAAACATGAAAATACAGTATGACCAGAGTAGTAAAAACAATATTACAGCCATTGACGGTATTATTTTCGACTTCCATTTCCAGTAGAAGAGCGCCCTTTTTTGCTTCTTTGCTAATCTAACTAGAGAGACAGATCGAATGTTTCAAAGAGATATATTGAAAGCAAGCGTGACTAAAGCACAGAGATAAAGAGAGGGAGAAGAAAAAGAGAAACAGACGGAAAACGAGAGAGGATGAGAGCGTTTGGAAAGAGTAACTGAATATCAAAGAACACGTGATTCTCTTTGTGCGGCTACTATAGTATAGAACGAATCACGCACCAACTGCCAATTTCATTTAAATCCACCGAATGCGCTATTTGTGAATCTCCGATCGTTCGAAAATGATGCTCATTCTCTTTACTGTGAGATGTGTTCTAAGGTGAGAAGAAAATTTAAAAAATGCTCGATGCTCCTCAAAAACCAGTGGTCCCTAAACCATGTCTCATTATTTTGAACCATATGATGCACTGCTAAAAAATATATAAAAATTGCAATACAATAACCACACAACAACAAATGAAATTTAAAAATAGCGGATAATAATGAACTCGAATGAATTATGTTTCATCACAAAGCTATTTCTTTCTAAAAAACGAAATGAGAAGGCACAAGTGTAAGAAATTTTCATGTCATTAGCGTCAATTTCACTGAGATATCAAAGTAGAAAAATCAGAGAGAGTGATATCCTGAAAATATGAAAATAGATTGATTCTTTTCTTCATTATAATTGATATTATATGTTGACTAAAAATAGACAAATTCACTGCTGGGAATGGCTAGAGCGTTGTTCATTTTGATGAAAAGAAAAGGAGGGGTAAGTGAATTAAAGGAAATGCGGTATGATCGACAGGATTAGTTGAGAAGTAAAAAAAACAAAAAAGAAGAAAAAAACTGCACATCTGAGATCGGCACGAACTCGCTGTCGGTCATTATCCTGAAAAGAGGATAAATGAGAGGATAAAAGTACTTGGACGAGATCGATTTTTATAATATATTGTCGGATCTTGTAGAACTTCATTCTAGACACAGAGCAGCAGCATGAGGTTTGCGAGTCTAACCAAAAAAGAGATCGCATCATATCTCCAAATTGAAAAAGGTTCGTCAGGAAGTCTATCGTCCCGTATGATTGCTCAAAGCTTTTCGATCTCGTCTGCTCTTTTCCATTTGGACGATCGAAGGACTTCTCTATATATTTATATATTGCATACCGCGATTCTTTAGCGTTAAGCCGCCCGCGACGATTTACCAATTTATTCAGCTTTTTGCGAAGGAAAAATGGGTGAGGGCGGTATCGATAATTCTCGGGATATACTCTCTAGGGTGCGGATATACGTAGTGAATAAAAAATCCTGAGAAAATAGTTTGAGGAACGCGGTTCGTTATATTGAATTGTGGACAATCTCGTTTTCGCCGGTGTCCTTTTATTCTCTTCAGACTGAAGATGTGATTGGGCTATACGTACCTGTAAGTCGTTTGTTGATTGTGGTCCAATGCAGGTTCTCGAAGGGATCCCTTCCACTATTTCTCCGGCCATTGTTAAGCATCGAAACCCGAGATTGTAAAGACGGTAGAATCGAAGAGGTAAGAATAAGTGAAGAAGGAAAGAGGATCATCTTGATGAAATGAAACGGCGCAACGTAGCCCCTGTAGGATTTTGTGATGAGAAGAAAGTAAAGTCGACGAAAAAATATAAAAAATAAAGTAACGATTTTTATACCTATGTACATGCATATATAGATTGAAAGAGCATGAGCTCGGAGCCGTCTACGAGCAGTCTGCAAAGGTATCTTCCGTCTGGTGCTATATATACAGTTTCACGGGAGTAATATATAAAGAGTAGCCGCGAAGATTCTGCAGAGTAGAGATAAAAATTCAGCTGTTCTGGACGGCCAGTCGAGGGTAGAGTTAAAAAGAAGAGAAAAAATCAGAGAGAAAAAGAGACAGAAAGAGATTTCCCCTTTAGGTCGAGCGAATATATACATATATTGGCACGAAGCACAAATTATATTGCAGTACTTTGGCGCAAGAGCGAGGCAGTAGTTGGTCGAGGGGATGATGAGTTCGAGAGTGCCAGAAGCAGCGGAAAGATCGACGTTGAGACCAGGATGAGTTGAGGGTGAAGGATTAATTTCGTGCTGTTTTTTTTTTCTCTCCCATTTTACAGAGATATCGTATATACACATATAACCCAACCAAGCAAGTCCGAACATACACCTCAACCAAGTTTATTTACTTAGCAATTGAATAAATATCTAATTACGTGAATTGCATATATTCTTTTTGAAGGTGAATCGCCGAAGAAGTTACTACCTTTTCGAACGGAGGTAAATAAAAGCTCTTTTCATTTGATGCACTACGACTACATAGTAAGCCACTACCGCACCCTCCGGTAGTTTCGAGAATTATCGAACTTTTTCAACGAGTTTCCTTAAGTTAGGAAAGTATTGATAGAGGAGCATTCTTGGACTCTGTATGCAGTGGATTCTGATCGTTAAATAAAACATAAAATAGCCTATCGACCCTTTTTTGCCTCTCTCTCTCTCTCTATCTCGCTCTTTGTGCCTCATCTGTTTTGCACTCTCTATAAATGATACATCTTTCTTTGTGAGTTGTGCGTTGAAATAACACAAGAAAACCATATCGAATGCGGTAAGCTGCGACGGTTGGTGGCGTTGTCGCGGGTTGGTGTACCGGCGGAGCTTTCAAAGCCCGCACAAAGCCGATTTATCCCGCTTTCGCAAGATGGATCGACGTGCTGGTGAGCCGAGCAGAGGCCACAATGGCGAAACGCGGGGTGAAAATCACCAGGAGTGGAAAAGGAGGGTGACGTTGTTGCTCTGCCCTCGACAACGGCTCTTTCATCTTGATTTGTTCCAGCCCGATATCCAACGCGACTTTTACCGATCTGTATCGCTCGCTAAGATCTTGATATTTTCTGTATTGAGAATCATTTAATTCTCGTTATATTGTGCCGTCTCCTTGATACCCTTAACCTTGGATCCATTGTTCATTAAATGTATTCAGAAAAATGATTATCTTTTGCCATGATCCGCTGTCGAATTAACTCTGTCATGATGAAAGCACTTTTCGTGACGTTCATTTTTTCATAAACAGGTGCTTCATCACTTAAATATCCGTATGTCTTTGTGGAAAAAAGATCTGACTCTCGTGCAACAATACCGCGCCTTGATCTTTGAATCGTAAAGACTAGATAGGCTTCACGGCTCAAAACGAGCATTGCCGAGCGAATTGAAAAGAATATTAGTGAAAACGTGAACTGCTGTAGAAAGAAAAAGCACATCAGAGAGAAAAGAGCCGCTGGTGACGACGACCAGAATTGTGGAAGCGACGGGTAAGAGCTCCAGGGAATTGGAATAATCGCGTAAGGGTAGAGATGGGCATACTCGTTTCGGACATCCAGGTCGACAGGAAAACGCGTCTTTTAGGCCTTGACGAGGGTCCTTGAGGTTGGGGACGCTACTGTTAGATCTGAAACGTGTCCTAACAGCCTTCGTTTATGGTAGAGAGATAGAGAATATGAAGAACAAAAGAAAAGCGCAGGTAAACCCCGAGGAAAATTGTTTATATCTTCATGTGCCTTTGGGGAATTCTCTATCGATCCGTACTCGCTGTATTTTTCGAAGAAAAGAATAACGCTGGTGCCAATCATCCGATCATATCGAAAATAAATAAAAGTCCTCCGTTTAATTAATTCATTATTCCGGAAGGTGCGGAATGAAAGAGTGCCTGTTTTGTTGTGGTTTTTTTTATGGACCCATATCGTTCTGAGTACACATTTTTGTTCATTATTTACAACACAAAATAATTGGACGGCGCTACATGGTATTTTTGGAAACTGAAACGGCTTCAAGCCTTTGCAAACATTGCTTTTAATCCTGGATAATACGGATGTCAAAGTTAACTATTAATTGCAGGGAAAGGTCCGTTTATTACCATTGTTCTCGCATTAGCAGGTTGAATTTGTAGAGAAAAACAGAGATGGAACAGAGAGAACAATGAGGGAAACGTAGCTGATGATGAATACGAGCGAGACTTTCCATAATTACCCTGCGACATATGTTGGATGAGTTCAGTCATTAGGGCCAAGGTCAGGATAAGGGTATGACGTTTGAGTTTCATCATTTACAGTCTTCTCCATGACCAAGTTCAGCGTAATCCGCGAGTCTGACAGTTGAAAAAAAGATTTTAAGTTATAATGCTCTGTTTATATCGTCGCTGGCAGTGAGAACTCAGACGATATTGTTAACGAATTCGTGAAATTTGAATGTTCTTTAAAAATGAGTGAATCTTACACAAAGCCAAGCAGTTTTACGTTTTTTCATGGACTCCAGAAAACTTTTTCTCTCGTATATACTTTTCTGAGGAGTTGTAATACATCTTGGATTTAATGTCGTAAACTCAGCGTGTTAACGGCACCTTCGGTACACAATAAGCGGGAGGAACAAACTCGTAACTGTCTTTTTCACGCGATACCACGAGAATGATAGTGTACGATACCGAGGGTTGGAAGGTAAGAGACAGAGGGACATAGAGGGGCAAAGCGAAGGAGAGAGAAAAATAATGCACGTGTCGATATAACCCTGCCAAAGATTTATATTCCATCGTTTATACCTGTGAGAAGTTCGAGGAGAGAGCGTGTTCGTAACCCATTAGATGAATATATATGTACACTATTTTGATTAGTACCTACGACTATGGTCTGCTACCTATACCGATGTTATCCATATTATACTGTTGTACATGTATATATACTATGATTTGGGAAGTTCAAGAAATACATGTATAGATATTGTGGTTACCCTTAAGAGACTTGGATCTCGAGTTCATGACCTCAGGGAAATCTGAATCTCGTGAAAGACACGCGATGGATACTGTCCTTTGGCTGCTAATGTTCTCCTCATAGAGACTTTAGGATCAAATCTCCTTGTGATTTACCTCTTTGGCGATGAAGACACAAACGAGGAAAATTGATCAAGAACACAGCAGGATCATACGGGGTTTCAATATAATAGGAGACTTGCTTCCCACAAAGGTCAAACTGCTACCTTCTCGTAATATGATCTGTGTAACTTCAGGAACTATGAGAACAACCAATCAGTCTTCTCAGCTGCAGTGATGCAGTCTCTAACAGCAACGAATCTTAGTACCACCGTACACTACCCAGGAAATCAGTAGGGAAACTGGTCGGGCTGTTGGCGATAGGAGAAACCCTAAAGGCTCGCTGGAATCCACTTTGCCAGATCCCTGCATCAACGTAACCCAACGTAGCAACGTGATCCCTACATCATAATATAGATATTGGGAGACGAACCCCTTGCTATCTATTTACGGGTGGATACAGCTTGATGAGCACCAAGAGATGCTTTCAGATCCAATGTAAGGGATGGCCACACTTGATTGTGTTTGTTGGAATGGTTCGCCAGGACAGGAAGCCATCAACTGTTGTGTTAATGAAACACTGAGATCAAAATCATCTCCGAACTAGTATTCGGTTACATCGTAACATCATTCCATTGCATGGAATATATGTCACGCGTGGATTGGATAAATCCTTTGATCATCTCAAGTCCGATTCTGGATTCTTACCAAACCGATAAGACAAGTTCAAGTGGACGTCGGAAATCTTGTGATTGATTGTTTTCATATACATTCTCGAAATTCCAAACGTATGTTCAAGGAGACGACTAAAGTTTACCCATTAAAATGTTAATATATTCATTGATCTTTTATCATATACAAAAGCGAATGGAATGACCGATTGAAATGAAACGCCAAAGGATAATTGTTCATTAAATGAAGAGAAGATTCCAACTACATTCTCGAATTCCCTCTTTCTGTGTTTTTCTTTCTTCCTCGACCGCTACTCTTATAACGACTATACTATAGCGAAACGAAAAACGCTCAGCTTTTATTCCAACGGTAGGTAATTAAGTTCGAAGAACGTGGGATAGCAAAGCGATTTGTAAGGAGAGACTCGCTATGTTTACACTAGAAAATAAATGTCACCGAGAATCGACTGAACGATCTGCTTTAGAGTTTTCTCGTAGCTCGTAAAGAAGCAGAAGCAATGAGGAACCGATTGATAGAGAGCTATTTTTCTAAAGACTCTTCAGTTCGCTTCAGGCATCCTGGCTAGTGAGACAATCGGTCGAGCCATTTCCACTTTGCGCTTTCGGTTGCGCAATATCTAAGCTTTTAAAAAATGTGGGCAATTTCGACTGACAGGATGAGTGGCGTTGTATATCCCAGGCAAAAAATATAAAAAATGTTTGATGCAAATTATTTTAAAGCTCTGTGAACAGGGAAGAAAATACTATTAAAGGAAAGCGACTACTGTGTCTTGCGACGATCTATGTTCATGTTGAATGAACCAACGTTGATTGCTTCCACTTTCCAGATTAAAATCAATTGTGCCATCTACCAAAACTGTTATTTTGTGGTCATGATATCATTCTATTGCGCTTAATTATAGAATAAAAGTAACGGAAAGTGAATTTTACTTAATATTCCCCTAGATGTTAAGGCACCAATTGGAATTTAGATAATGACTTTCTTGAGCAACGATAATAATTGCTCATTTGGTTTTCATCTCTAAAAATATGAGCCGTTTAATATTTCGTTTTGCGGTTTTATGCAAAAGTAGAAAAGACAAATTTGCAAAACGTATCTCTTGTTTATGTATCTTTCGAGTGGTTCGTTTCTTCTCTCCAACCTTCGTATACGGCATGCCGTTGGTTTTTCCTAGTTTGCGTCTATCCGTCTCGCGTCTGAGTCTCTGTGCCTTTCCATCGCCCAGAATTCTCTGGTTCCAGGTTGGTGCTCTCTTTTCTGCATTTTTTTCTTCCTTCGTTTAGTTTTTCTTCTTTTTTCTTTCTTTTTTTCAACTTCTCGTCGGCTCTTGCGAAGATTAATAACGCCACGCCGTGCCTCGCATAAAACTCCCTTTAATCTGGGCCAACGAGAGAACCCCGCGTGGATGTATAGAAGCGCCGTCGAGCGGCATTGAATGACGTGGGCTCATACACACTTGCACACTTCCTTCCTACTGTATACATGTACACTATATAATAAGTATTCGCCCCAAGAGCTGCCACTGGCTTTTCCGTCACCGTTCCCGTTGTCGCTCCCACCTCTACCTATCTAGTCTCCTACTTTTCCCACCCTTCACTCATCTCATAACAGAGGAACAAGTCTAGGTATTCCCATCGGACAAACGCTAGTCCGTTATGCACCAGCACCGTCAACTCTTTTTACAGAATGCCTGTGCAGGTCTTCTTCTATGCACTCTACTATTTCTCTTTGTTTCGCTTCTGTTTTTTTCGTCTCCTCTTATCCTCATTTTCATTCCGAGCATCAACACCAGCGAAACTCTCTCGCAAAGCTTTAGCATAGGGAGGTAAAGCTCGAATGAAAACCAGTCGGAATCGGGTCTTAGTATATTCGTCAATGTAAAAATGTGCTACAATATTAATATCAACGATTTTTGACTTCTCGATTACTTCGAGGAAATGATTTTCTTCATTTCTGCCTCATTGACGTTTATCGAACAAACTGGAGGTTGACTCCTTCGGGCTTGGATCCTTTTTTTCCTATTTTTCAGCATCCATTCGCTTATAATTCTTCAGATTTTCACCTCGACTTGTTTTATGTTTTCCTTTTTTTTTGTATTTCGATTGTTGAAGGTCGGTTTTATAACGAGTGCGTTGTTTCTGCTGATTTGAGATCTGGAAAACTCTTTGTGCATGACGTTTGGTCATTACGAAAGCATTAGGTTGCAACTATAAAGGATTGTGCACAATTTCAATGTCTTTCCAGTCTCGAAGAGTCCACATAGCAACCCAGCAGCTCTTTATTGTAATCCCTGACCGTTTGCGTAATTATCGGTATATAGCTATGACCTCTTGCAAGAATCACCCTCAGCCACCTTCTCTATTTTTCCGTCAAAACCTCTTGGTATATACGGTCGGGGTCTGCGGTGCTTGGGTTATTCTCGTCGGAGGCACTCCGTAGAATGAAGAAAACGAGAAATCGCCGTAGCGTGCAAGCGCGGCTTGTAGGGCCGCGGAGGAAAATTGTGAGGGTGGAAAAGAGCGAGAGAGTACGAAAGATGGAACCAGACTCACAGTCGGATTTAATTAAAAGAATCCAATTCGTATGGATTTTCCGGCTCAGGATTTTTCGCCCACTCGCCAGCTCGTCTTTCTTTTTTTTTATCCTCTTCGTTTCTCTCTTATCCGCTTCTCCATTCGCCATTTCATAGCTCAGGATTGCTTCTTGAAACTTGGTGGATCTTCACTACCTTCTTCGTGATCTGCTGCTTCTTTTTTTTTAATACCTCTCTGAATACGAGAGCGAAAAAATTTCATTCTAGCCTAGAAAAAGATTTCAAATCCAATTATAAATTCAACGCTAAATATCGTCTACTGATCATCTTGGATTTCCTTATCCGAGCTCTTATCGAGTTCCTGTTTAGGAGAATCTTCTTTTTTTTTCTTCAATCATTGCGGAACCTACAGAAAACTTCTGCTACGCCTTAAAAGATGAGTTCCAAAGATTGTCTCTTGCAAAACGATAAAATTTTACGAGGAAACGTTATCAATAACCAATAAATACAAAACGACCAATAAAAAGCGGTCATAATGAAGTCATTGATGCACGACCACCTCGATACATGAATAAAATAATGGCTGGATGGAAATTGCCCGTAAGCAAGAAGTTGAAAAGACATAATGTTGGTAATTCTGCAGGACGTTCCGAACATCCAACTACACATGTCGTACATGCTCGCGAATAGCCTTCAACGTAAACTGATTTCCTGTTCACCGAAATCCGACGTATTTAATGCTCAGAGCTTAACTCCCCTATCAATTGTTATGAGCACATATCACATCAGTACAATATCGTTTATGCGGCCCAGGCGCGTCACAATGGAGTCCTGCAAGAAACCGCGCATGCGCGTCACGAGCTCACATCAGATATACATTTCGTGGGGCTTATATATGTCATGTAACGTGTCTCGGTCTAGAATGATTAATTTCAGGCCATACTGTGTCTATGTAATTATATATACATATATGTTTATGTATGAGTACATACCAGCTATGCCCGCGGCTAAGCTCTTGTTATTGTTACAGAGTCTGATTTCGTCTGAAAAATATTCACGAGAAATGGATTTTCATATAAACCTCGTGGCCCAATTCCGACAATGTATTTTAGAGTCCTGTAAAAATAACTGTTTCGTCACAGAAACCTTTATCATGAATATTTGTTTTTCAACTTCCATGCAGAGAATTTTTAAAGCTGAACATCTGTTTGGACGATATTGTCAACGTTTTTGCGTTTTTCTGTGGCTGTCTCATAAAAAATATTGTTGAACATTACGTAATCGAATTGCTATTGTTATTATAGTTGAATCGAGTGCGTGGGATCAGATTTTCATCGAAAGTCTTTCACTGGGTTTAAATTCACTGGGTTTAAAATTTTCAAGAGTAAAACAGGAAGAAAAAAACTGTAATTTGTAGAAACTCCTGTGTACAAAAAATATGAAAATTCCTCTTATTGAAGGCAAAACTTGGACTTGACGCACGAACTGCAGGTTCCACGTATACATTTTTCAATGTTTTGCTAACAATTGAACACACTTCACGGTTAAATATAGAGTCAACTTTATTCAATAAAAACGGCGCATGCTCCTGCATTTCATTGAGACCAAAATATGTTGATTTCAAAAAATGAAACACAATACGTCTTGGAAAGAGGTACATTCGCGAACGGTTCTCCCAACTTGTGAAATAAAAAGAGCAGAAAGACTTGAGAGTTAAAAAAATACCACGCTGGCAAACGATATCATACATGCATATGAATTCTTTTGCCTTCGGTGATGTACCGATTGAAGATGTACACCCGCAGGAAATGCACGTCAAGGGATGAGACAACGCGACCAAAAAAAAAAAGTGAAAAAAGCAAAAGAACTTCGCGTGGGAATATGAGGAATCGGAAAATGCCGGAAGCAATGCAGCGCGGAATTGAAAGCCTGTCGAATGATAGTGTGAGTGTAAAAGCATGTACATGCTATCTGTGGAATTGTACAATGCGAATGATATTCAGACGAATGTGTGTTACGTATTGGTATTTCCAGGAACATCTGTGGTTATCGATTATCAGATCCGAAACATCCGTCAGTTAGTCGTCTCCGATACTCTTCATTTCATTCAAAGAAATACTTTCATAATTTCTTCCTAGAATTGGAATATTACAACCTCAAGATAATTACAACTTTGTTGCTTTTGAAATGAACGACAAGAAAGCTGCGATAAAAAATGTACAAATTGCAAAATGCTGTCGGTATTAGAATCGACATTAATATTTTATAACTACATATTAAGTTTCTGATTCTTGATTATATCATCATTTCCATAAAATACCTTTTTCCCGATTAGAAACCTTTGTATTTCACAATTTCATTGGGTACTCAGATATCTTGTCAGTATTTCACAAAACAACTGTCTAAATCAGCGCAGCATCCGCTATTCATCATTAGATGAGTGTGTACGTTTTTGTTGCATAAAGTTTGCCGAAATATCATGCTTCGCAGGCATACAAAATGCATCAAGTTCCAGGGCAATTGTGCTGCTGCAACAGATAATATTTCCAGGAATGGTAAAATCTAATGATATTTGCTGTTAAGCTATTCCAAAGCAAACAGTGATAATGAGTTTTTGAAAAATATCTTACGCAATGATGGAAAACGAGGAGGAGACCAGTGTGTATTGTCAGAAGTTCGTATTGCTCTTTAAACAATTAGGAAAATACTATTCGAAAACTCATACAGGTGAAATTCTGGTGTCGCATTCCACCTCAATACAGAGGTTGCTACCACGTAGTACGTAGAATGTCGAGTTGATAAACATTCTCCCACTGGGTGCGGGCAAATATCGGACATACATACACGATTTATATATAGTCGAGGGTAGTGCAGTGATATAAATTATGAATGCCCGGATTACTCGGAGTCACACAGTACACGGGAGAGCAGCTGCGTGCATTGAAAATTCATGGCTCCCTCACACGCCTGTACCTATCATTCATTCGCCTTCCATCTCATTTACCCTGATGGACGGAAAACAACGAGGCAAAATGAAAGAGAAAAATAGAGCACGAGAGAGAAAATCCTCGGGGTAGTTATACCATTGTTTTTCCTGTCGTATAATTCGCAAGCTCTCCGATTAACGATACGACAAAGTTTTGACGGCCTGTTCAAACTCTCGTGGAACATCGAAACCGCTGACCCGTCTAATACCGCAAAAAGGTAGATTACGAGAATTCATTTCGTCATTCTATTCGGTAGAAAAGTTTTTACAAACAGAGTGCACCACATAATAGACTTCTCTGTATTCCCGCGTACGATGAACGAGAATTGGTAGATTGTTTACAATTCAATGGAATTATAAAATCAGAAAATATTATGCATCACTTTATGATTCTCGGTCATACATATAAAAAAGTTGACCAGAGGTCTTTTTGCTGCAAATTTTCTATCGCCAACATCGAATATTGTTATTCCGAGTGAATAAGCGGATGAACTTTCTGTTTCATCACATGTAAAACAATGACAATGGGACAATAGAATAGAATGCTTGTTAAGTTCGTTTTTGAGATTTCTCATACTCAGCAACCCAAAATTGTAGACTCTGGATCATAAAAAAAATCCAACTACATCCATTTTTCATCGATGTCACTGTGAAAATCTTCAGGAGGCCGCATCGAATTTCCACCCGGTAAATCCCCTCAATCTTATGGTTTAATGAATTATTCAATGATTAAAGTTCGTCCGATTCCATTGGATCCACCGAAAACATAAAAACAGCACATTTCTAAAAAAAAAAAATCTACAAAAAGTGTATGTGAATTTGATTGTGTCGAACAATTGGAAAGCCAGTAGGATGAAAATCTCAATGTTATTGGGTTGTTGTGGCTGTGATTCCATTGTCCAGTGACTCACAGGATCTGGTTCCTGCAGTGTTAGGATATATCCTGTTAGTAGAATAGGCGAAAACACGGATCGACATTTATTCGAGTGTTCGTACACATGTGGATGCGCGTACTGGTATATAGGCTCAACATTGTAAAACGCGCGTTCCGAAAGTCGATAACATTCCCTCAGAAACCCTGGTGTGAGTACGTCTGTGACGAGGCTGTTGCCAGCTCCCTGATAATTTAATTTGTAGGACTCTAGTTGCTTTCAGTTTCGCTTTCGTTCTCGCACTTTCTAACGCCGTGTATAAAAAATTCTCATAGCGTTAACTTTTCTCATATTGATTTTCGAGCGCGTAATTTCCTGATATACTCTCCCATCGAAAACTTCAGTGTATAATGTACGTACGAGCAAAAACGTTGAGGGTTGGAACCTCATGTGACCGATTGAAAGCAACGATCATCAAAGTTCCAATCAAATTGATCTTCAAGATTATAAGAACTGTTTATCTTTGAATCATGTGACTAAATGGCTCAGGAAGTCACTATAACTAAATAAAAAGTCTAAGGTAATTTGCTGCCGGCCTATATTTCTAAATGTTCGCCAGCTTTTCGTGATGCACGTCCACAAATCGAAGACTATTAAATTGAGAGACGTCAATGGCAATAGTTAACATGTTAAATCCTCGGGACTCCGCCCTTTTCATTCCTACTTCGTTGAAGCTTTGGAACTTATGCACATACACACCGATCTGTAAGAGCAACCCATAGATCTGTACACTGCGGTCTCTAATTGCTGCGGTTGAGCTGCCTCGTTTCGAAACGGCAATTGCAAACTAAACTCCAGTCAAAGAACGCCGCAGGCAGCGGAAACTTGAATTATTTTAAAACGAGATCGCGATAAGTCTCGGGTCTCGAACGTTTGCCCTGGGCGCCTATTTCTCACTAGAGCTATATGCTGTATATATGTATAGATGTGTACTACTTCGTTCAGTGGATCAAGGTGTTGGTATATACGTATTGAAACGATTCGTTTCTCTCCCCTTTCTGCAAGCGAAGGATTTCCTTCGATCGTCGAGTAAAACGATATTTTATTTGATATTCATCATTTTGATTCCTGACAGCGGTACGTTTGCCACAGAGATTGATACTCGAAAAGCGATGAGGGTGGCTTAGACATTTGTTAGTTACGGAGATGAGTTTAGACAAGAGCTGCTGATACATCATTCATTTGATTTTTCAAAGATGCCTCCGGACATTCGTATTCACGTGTGATCTTTATGGGCACTACTGGGGTTTGGTAATCTTTTCGCTGGTAGAAGCTGATGTTAATTTCTTCTCGTGTGCTGGTTGTAGGATCTTCTGTTCTTTCATCATTTCTCCTATCAACCAAGTGTAAAAAATCGGACATTATCTAGTTGAAGGACTTGACCGTCGACGGTCCGAATTCAAGTTCCATGAAAAAAGGAATTTTCAGGTGTAATTAAATCCAATGTACTAGGGATGGGCTATAAAATAATCGGAATTATTCTTGATAATTTATGCCCTTAAAAGTGAAGTCTTGAATAAAGGGTTCTTGCTTTCTGTATTATCCCGCGTATACATAGTTCCTGTATCAATGTGTACTTAACACTGACAAGATTCAAGCTTTGTAGCTCGGGAACTGTATGCCGGAGGATGGAGGCAAGAGATTGAACGAGCAAGAGGTACAACGTTGCAAAGCTGCTGAAGAAAGTGGGCTCCGGCTAGAAGCTTTGCCATATAATACACGTTACTCCCACTTCTGGATTCGCCTCCTGTTGTGCACAGCCCGTGCTCAACGGAAATGGATTATTGCAAGGCTCTATTTAGAAGCCGAGGAAGGGAAGGAGGTAGCCAGTGCGACCCAACAAGGCCAGTACTTCGCCGTTAACTTTGGATTGGGAAGTTACCCGATCGTGTGATTGCGTTCGCGAAAGGAACTTTAGCTCTGCCAGCAAGAGTAAGGGAAAGAGAGATGGATAGATAAAGAGGGGAGTGAGAGATATATAGGTTTTTCATTGCCAATGCTCTTGTATACACTAACACATGAAGCCATTCACTAACATTACCACACGCTACCTCCTCCTTCGAAAGATCTTGGCGCAAAACTTTCCTCGTGAGCGTAGAAGCACGACGAACAATCTGATTCTACTTATTGAGAGCATACGCGTGCGAATGAAACGAATAGGCTAAGGGTTATCGAAAACGGATTTCAAACTCTTCTCCCTCAAGAGAACTAATTATATCTTCCATTTGAGTTCTATTAAAGAAATATGACTCTCCGTGTATCCATATGTGAGCCCACGATAACGGAAAATGAGCGGTGCGATTCTTCAGCAATACTTTTCGGATGTTATTAATGGATGGACTTGAACTGGAAGAGTTAAAACGATGAAGTAATTAATGAAGCTAAAATAGTGATTGACGGGTAAACATTTGGCACGTATCAAAATGCAGGGTTTTATAGCACTTCCGGTGAAGCAAGAACCAATACGATTTTTTTGAAACTAGTTAACAGTCCTTTGATTGTCAATTTAATTGCACTGTTTCGATGATTCGAATAATTTTTGGCTGTATTTGTTTCGCATGTTCACGTTCTAGAAAAAAATCAACTGTTTGAAGTCTGAAGTCATTCAGTGACACTCCAAACGTTGTCATGCTCAAAGAAATTGAAGGTTGATTAAATGCTGAAGTGGTGCTGAAAAAAATGGATAACTTGGCCAAGTCCAGGAGGCTCCATATTGCACGATACAGCAACAAAAGCCATCGGGAACTTCTGGGCTATGCAAGAGGGCGGCTGCAGTAGATATACGTGACGGTAGAGCGACGTTACCCCCTCTTCCAAACAGCAACGCTTTGCCCTAGGCATACATTATGCTAAGTCGGCCATTAGAGAATGAAATATGTTTCGCGTGCCACAGTCAGTTGCTGGGCGTCGAGCAGCCTCCAGCTCTCTCTCACTCTCTCTCTCTCTCTCTCTCTCTCTACCTCCCTCTCCCTGCATCCGAGGTGTTACATTAGGCCAGTTGTCGTCTACCAGTCTACCAGTTATTTGCAACCCTAACGACCACTAATTGGCATTAGTCCTGAGAAGTGCATGTACGATCCGCTTGCGTCTCTTCGTTGGGCCTTCTCGAATCCTCAGGCGTTTCGACTGAAGTGCTTGATCGATTCCTTTGCCTTTCCTCCTTCGACACCCTGCAGCGTAGTTACGAGGACCATAAGAAGCATTCCGGGGAATCATAAGGTAGATTATCTCCAAAGTTAAATACGCTCATCAGACTATCACTGCTGCGTTTCGAGACGTACTGCATATATTCAACATTTGACCTACTCAAATTCAGTTTTAACTTCCAAACTTCTTATCACATGGTATTCAAATTATGTGGATTCTAGCACGTTAGTCAAGAGCATTTATCAGTCTGTTCACGTAGCTTTTTTCAAAGCAAAAAAAAGATTGAGTGGCAGAATTTCAACTCTTAAAGGAGTTGACATAATAGTGATGATGGTTTATACATTGAGGTTAGATTTTCCGAATTACATAAGATACTTGTACACGGTGCAGAGATGTCTTTGATATTCAAAAAAATTTGGTAATCCAACATTTGAATGTAACTCAAGACCTACATATTTGTGAAGTGCTGAAAAAATGAAACTTCTCTGGAAAAACACGTCCTGCGGTTCCTTTTAGTCGAATTCGATGGACATTGGTTCAATGTCTCAATTCGATTCTCGTTTCTGATTCCAATATTGAATTCTGTCTGGTCACTGCTTATAAGTTGGTAGTACAAGATATTAGAACACCGATATTCCAATAAGTACACTTAAAGGATAAGTTATTGATAAGGTAGGACGATGTTAGATATGCAGAAGGGCACTTTCGTGGAGTCGCCAACCAAAGTTCCGGATGAAGCCTCGGTGATAGTCGGCCGTGTCCTTACCGCGTGACCCGTTGTGTGACTTTCGCTTTTGTTGCTACTGGGTTTACCATTGAACTGGAAGCTATAGAAGGCGAGGGCGTGTCGCTTTCTGTTCAAATAGGGACCCAACCAGATGCTAAGCACGAACTTTCCTCTCGCCACGGGCAACACGTCACAAAAGTTTGGATCTACGTGACTGAATGACGAAAATTTCTGAAGTGTTAACAACGATGAAGCACAGATATCGTAGACTGGTTTGAGGAATATGAAAAGGAGCGTTTTCGGGCTTACAAGTTTTAACTTTCAAAACTAATTCAAGGGCGTCTAAAATGTAAGGACATAAGGCAGACCTGATTTTTCATGTTTCGTTGCCAGATATAACGATTTTCACTTCAGTTGATGCTGATAAATGGCGATCCAGCTTATACCTCGAACGGATAACTCAGAAAAAGAAGATTTGAATGATATAGAAGTCTGTTAATCCACTAACGAGTACCAACGCAAATATCATGCATTTCTAACTGGTCGATATATGAAAAAAGTGTTCTGGGCAAGAGATAAATGGTTTTATCAATCTGACGAAGAATGCTGCGATCTCTCGCTCCAACTTTCTACCTGTGTCTGTATCTCACTTTGTCCACTCGTTTCCCCCTTGCATTTTCAGATCGCAACCTAAGTCCCCAAAAAACCGATTAATTAATAGGGAATACAATTACCAATATTTTTTGATTGTCATGAATATCCTTGACGTTATTGAGCCTTCTTTGTCTCTTTCTAAAAATGATCAATCATTATCAGACAATGAACCTGTCGTCTTATTTTTCAATCTTTTGTCTACCTCTCTATCTTTTCTAGTCGACCGCTTCCTTTCGTACCCAAAGCAATCATTAACGATATTTTATCTCGGATTTACATCATCCGGAGCCAAAGCAGGTACAAAAGAGCATTATCAGAGAATGAAAGGATCAAGAAATGAGATTACCTTGAGCGCGGATTTATATCTTTTTATAAATGTATTATGTTCGTTGATCTTTTACTATCGTCCTTACTTACTATTACCGCGTAATTTTTTAGTCCAGGTTTGAAACTCTCGTTCGAGCATGAATTCCCTGAATCATAAAATTTGCTTAATCTCCCATGCTGTTGAATTTCTGTACATGCAATGTGGAGCAACGAGACAACTTGGGCTTCGTAATCTGGATTAGTTTATGTTGGCATATTTTTTTTTCATGGAAATTCAACCATTCGAGAAATATAGTGCAGTAGTGCTGACTTTTTTATAAAATTCATCAAATTTGAAGGGCCCCTCGCTCGCCGGATAACTACAGAATTTATTACATCACTCCCGATGCAAGGGAATCCGGGGATCGTGTGAGGTATTACAGGAACAAAAATTCACTCGCTGCTCTGGATGTAGAAATATTGGAAATGGTTTCCCTCCATTAATAATGCTTTAGGAGACAGTTTTTCTGTGATTCTCTGTACCCCTCAATCCAATGGACTAACTGCATCCGTCAAACAGATTCGTTACAAAATTCTAAAGTTTTAGTTGATTATTATGAGCTTCAATTGGCTTCAGTTTGATAGAAATTTTCATCCGTTATTTCTATGCGATCGAACAAAAATCAGCTGATGGAAGAAACATCATCAACATAATCGCCATTTTTTTTTACATTATAAAAAGATTTAAAAAAAATTGGTTTCAACCAGTACCACCAGCTAACGTGAATAGACAATTCCAATTCTTATTTCAACTTTTCATGCAATACATTATAAAACCTTGAGATATAATTGTCGAAAGTTTGGGTCATTGAAGGTAGTCGGCGAGAGGTTTTGCGATGGATAACCAAGATCTTTCCTTGAATAATAAGGACCTACAGAGTTGAGAGCTCTGGAGGTTGTCGACGACCTGATTTTAGATTCTGGACAGGAGCTTTCTGGGTATAAGTTCCGTCGGAGAACGCTTCCCTGCTTCTCACTAGGGACTCCCGGGATATCACCTTAGCGTCGACGTGAATTGTACGATGGATAGGTAGACCAGGAAGTTTGAGAGTGAGGGACCGAGCGATAGGAAGGGTGTTGAGGCAGTCCTACGAAGGAGGGAATGTGGTGAATTTCCTCTGAACTTCGCCAATTTCTTGTTCATATTCACAGCCTCCGTTGAATTCTCAGCCGTCGCGTTCAATATACGTCCTATTACTACATTTTTGAGATGCATATACACAGGCATGTTTGTATGCAGATTTACAAGAGTTTCTACTGTGCTACTTCGAAGTACTCAACTCACACAACTTCAATTTTCAAAGGTTTATACAAACTTTTCGGCCCAGTTAGTCCAAAGTGTCACTAACCGAAAACGGAAACTCAGGATCAACTTTATGAACATGTATTTTATGTAAGCCTTTAACGCACGCATATTCGTAGCCATTAAACTAGAGTTTCCAATGTATACCTCGCGAAAGCTGTAAAGTTAAGCAGTTCAAGTATATACGTTAGACGCTTTGAAATTTCGAATTCATTTCAGTCTGACAGCCCACCAAAACATACTGGCAAACAGACCGATAAAAGTTCCTATACATATATTCATTTTATAAGCTCCCATTGTTCGGATCAACGATATATCCGATTGTTTTCAACCAGCATCGCTCATATTGTCTACGACCCGTAAACGAGACGCCCAAAAGAAATACGAAACATGGTGAAATAGCGAAATAGAAGGCATCTGAAAGGAGAATATAGAGGTTTGATCGGAGTGAAGGGGGAAGAGGAGGGGGGGGAGGGGGGGGCTGCTCACGTTTTGCCGTTGCCAGACGTATTTCAGTCGTGAAAATACCGATTTGGCTTGGGATTCGGGCAAACTAGAGTCTCGTCTTCCGCGCGATTTGAGAGGCCGTATCAGTCGTGCGGTTTTCGTCCTCTTTCGCTTCACCTCACCTTCAACCTATATTCTACTAGTTTCGTTATCGTCCGAGTGTATACTCGGTTAATCGAATATTTGCCCGACCCTCTTTCTCTTTCCGTTTATGGAACGATATTACGTTGGAATTTGTTATTTTTATGATCATTCTCTCGCCAAGAAAAGGAATCTGTACTCCCTCCAAATTCCGTAAATTTCATTCTACGAACACTGCGATCAAGTGAAACGACCAAATATTCTTTGAGGATGGGCGGCCAAAATGGAAACGGGAAAACGCAAAATATGATAGTAAAAAATTAATTCACTGTGAAATGTCATTGAATCGTGTCGCGTGTTACGAATAATGGAGTTTCCAAAGATTTTCGTCAGTGTCTATTGGACAGAAATAGAAGAAGCCTACGTTAGCAAAATTGAGTTCCAAAAAGCCGATGTGGTTCACCTTCCTTCTTCTCTTATTCCTCTCCGCTTTGCCTCCTTTTTCCATCTTCTATACTCTCACTTCTTTTCAATAGCTCGGAGAATTCCGGTCGACTTATCGACAAATGAAACGGAAAAATTCAATTTGGATTCTCCCTTTTTTCGGCGCGTATATCGAGCCTTCGTGTCGCCAGAAAACACTATGGCCAATATATATTTATATAAACTCGACGATGCTTGGCTGGCAAGTGGAGCTTACCACCGGCTTACGTACACACGCACACGTAGTGACATATCTGACGCAGAGAAGAATGTTAAATCGACATCCGAGAAACAGCAGCATAGTATATATCGCTTCGTCGTTTCCACTCTTGTGTTTGCAACTGGTAACACACGTATCCACGTTTTTCCGCAAACGCGAAGACAAGCCGCTTGTATTCTGTTTTCCGGTTTAAGTCTACCGCAACGTGAACACTTTATCGGGGGGCCATAAATCGTTGTTCCGTGGATAAAGGTACTTTTCCTGTATAGCAATCCGTATCGTGCTTGTGACCCCATACCTCGAACTCTCGGCTTCTCTTCTCTTCTGGGAAAATCTAAGTTCCAGGGGGTAGACAGACTTTCATCGATATCGCAGCAGAGATGTTCATCAAATCTTTTTTCTTCATATCTGCATAGTGTACACTCCAGTTGACGAGTAGAATTTAATGTTTCCGATGTTTCTATGCCTGACAAGTATACCTGACAATGATAAGCTGAACGAAGCACATTCTGAGTCCCAATGTCGTTGAAGTTCAGAGTATCACTTTATGATATTGAAAATCTACTTTGCCACGGCATAAAGATTCCAAAATATAGAAAAAAAACGCTAACAATGGTATGTCGATCTACTTTCCGATTACTGCGCCATCGAATACGTTTTGAGGACTGCCAAGTAAGTCATAAATTGGTCAATCACACTTGGATGACTCAACGAGAGTCTTTACCTATGTGCTACAAGTAGCAGCTGTCCTAGATGTTGTTAGGGACCCTGCGAAACCTATTACAGTGGAAATACGAATCTCTGCTATGGACATACAGTATATAAATGATTTATCAGGCTCACGTCGATGGACGAACAGTGTGGCCAATTAAGTATATCGACCACGTAGGACTTTGGTGGATCAGAAAGAGAAGGGGGCTAGCCAAGTCATCAAGCCTCGAATAACACGTCGTTCTTGGTCCAGAAACGTTTGGGGAAATAATGTGAGAGGGGAAAATAAATAGCTGTTGAAGCTATATGCGGCGCGGTAACAGCGGCGTTATTGTATATAGCAAGAGAGAAGAAATGGACTTATAGGGAAGCAAGGGGTATATAGATGGTGGGTATACCCACACAAACAAGAGGGCTCAAACATGCAGTAAAGCACGGGGCTGCTGGCTCGCCTCGTTGCTACATGTTATACCGGGTCTCTGGTGTGCTGCGTCAGCGGGAGAATTATAACATTGCCGGGACGAAGGAGCAATTTCCTGTCGAAGGTTGCCGATTCTGGATGGTCGGTCTCGGAGCGACCTTTCATGACTGATATATACATATATGTACGTATACACACTGGCCTCCCTTATTTCGAGTTCTCACGTACGAGTAGTGTACAGTTTGCTGTAGCACAGACAAGAGCACCAACATAGCAGAGTTTCAGGATGAATTCTGTGGTTGTATAGCATCCACTTGTACGTATATGAACTCGTTCATTGCTATAGGTAGGTTTACTACAGTTGTTGGCAGCGGTTTCGTTGGGTAGAAATAATCGGTGGAAATGCTGCTTCTCCGGGGAGGATTCTTGATGGTGATGGTCGTGGTTGGCTCCGCAGTCGTCGTAGTTGGTTGGGAGAGGACAGGTCGATAAAGAGGAAAGGGGAAGTAGGGTTGGCTGTTAAGGGGGTTGAGGAAGCTTCCAGCAGCTCGGTAATTCTGCTGGACGCTCGGATGGAGCTGTATAGCTAAATCCACCGGAGCAGGGACTTGAAAACGCCGGAAAGGGAATAGTAGCTGGTTCTCTGCAGCGGCAGCAGAACCAGACAGAACCACCATCCACTGGTAGTAGCAAGCAGGAAAGCCGGCATCGTCCCGGTTCACTATGGGCCGCGTGGACCCGCAGGACAATGGACCTCTTCAACTATCCCCGACTGGTCCACTCGACGTCGCAAACAAGCCCCTTTCGCTCATGGCACACGCCATATCGAATTTTCCCGTAGCTCCCTTATCGTCCTTAACCCTCGCTTCTCAGTGTGAATCCTCTCTTGGTGAGATCGCAATAAATTCAATTTCGTAAATAGCCACACCACAGGGCTTCATTTATCCCCGGTACATTCAGCTCTACATAGGCTTCCAAGGGACGTGTCTGATATATTCATTAACACACGCATCTCTATACGTTTCTGGACATGTACGTGTCAGTCATCCTCATAACCCATGGTGCGGTCACTGTTGATGCTGATGCCACCTGTTTCCATATAATATTCGCGGAGACTGACAGCCTCTAAAGAGTCATCGCTTTCTCTCTGCGACCCAAACACTCTTTCTCCATACCGTGGTAAACTGCGAGTGCGGTTTTGCAATATCATCAAGAGGATCCCCGCTTTGATACAGGAAGAGCGGAAATGAGAATAATGAAATGTGCCGAGGCTGACATGATGAGATCAAAAGGTCATTCTTTGCTTTGAAACACATATATCATGTGTAATACAAGCCGGACGTATATTGTACGTCATCATTTTGAAAGACGAGAATTCCTAGAAATAAGAATGCTGTGAGATTTGTACACACGCTGTGGCTTGAATGTCATGACATACAAAACTCATCACCATTTTACGACAATGCCTCCAAGAATTTAGCATATTTTCATCGGGGTATCATGAACAGATGCTTTTATACATAAATTATACAGGATCTGATGTTATTGTCTCTTCTGATGACATTTGAGTCATGAAAATGTATGCCTTGTGCATGGATTATTTTTTATGCAGCGGGTTGGATCGATACGAATATTGGAATATTTTAGTATGTCAGACTATACGAGACACATTTTTAGAGTTCAATAGGACAGGGTAAAACCTGAAGGTGTAGGTAAAACCTGAACGCATATATATTTGTAAATCAATAAAATGATCTAATCGATGATAAATTTAAAAATTGAATAACATTCATTATGAAATTGAAATTGAACGATATACATACGAAACGATGATTCTAATGACTTGTTTCAAATCTTGTTGATTGCAGAAGAGCAATCTTGACAAATCCGGATCTTTTACCGAGCTCGCCATGGTATCCATTGCTGTTGGAAAATGATTTTTGGGGTACGCCATTGCGGGAACGAGGCTCACACGGTAGTTACCGGCCGCTCTGTGTCGCCACATTTCGCCTAAATTATCTTCTGGGTGGTCTTGATCCACGGGGCTATCACTTCGTCAACGTGATTCTTCACGCCGCGTGCACAGGACTCGTTGTACGAGTCGCTAAAAAGGTAAGTTTTAATCACCTGCAAAATGTTATCTAAATCACATGGCATTTGATTCGACTTCCGAAGAAAGATTGATTCAAAGGCCAATAATCCAAAATGCAAAGGATTATTTTTTCCGTCGAGTCAGTTCAACAGCACGTCTAATAATCCTCTCGGATACGTAACGTCACAACGGCTATTGTTTCCAGGCAGTGTTCAAATGGACGTGACGAAAGTACTCTTTTCAGAGAGCTCTTTGATGACAGAAGTTCGTAGTGAAATGGGTTTTTTTTTTCTTTTTTTTTCATTCGTTTAAAGTCTCGATGAATCCAACCGAAAGAACATAGTAATTGGTTTGACCAACGGTAGTGGTGCAGCTTTGAAACTACTATCATATAAAGTCATAAAACTGTAGCTACGGCAGCAGATGTACCGAAGGCTATGTCCAAAGCCAATATATCATAATCGGATAATATCGATAGCGCGTTATAGCGGATTGCATATGGTAGAGTTCCACCAGATTCAATACGATTGCACATTTCATTGTAGTATTCGGTAACTGAAAACAAAAAATTATATTTTTAACAAAGAACGGAATGTCCGTTATTCTTGAAAGCTTGATTGACACTCGGTTGAGTGAAAAATAACGAGCTGACGAACGAGGCAAAGTCAGATTCGGTATATCATCAGGGAAACTGCGATCGTTTTCCTATGGGAAGTAAACGAAGGCAGATGATTAAGTTTGGATTGGATCGATATCTCCCTCAAAATCATATCAACTAAAAATTAATTGGAGCATGACCTTGGTGAACGATACACGTTGTTAACAATATTATTAATCAACTCAAGGTATCATTTTACCACGACATAATTGTATTAACATCACTTAATCCTAAATGCCTTTGATTATGATGCAGTAAGAGCAATCCGACTATTATTGTAATTACTTTTTACGTTTATAAAGTGATGACATAGATTTCCGAAAAAACAGTATAAGTGATTATTTCTGATTACAGGTACTTCCGAGTCGAAGCTTGGCTCACGCGATAGCTGGTCTCCTGTTCGCTGTACATCCGATTCACAGCGAGGCAGTGGCCGGAATCGTTGGTCGTGCCGATCTTCTTGCTTGCTTGTTAACCCTAACCGCTTTTCTCGCATACGTTGGTCACTGCAACGAAACTAGGCCACCATTACCGCTCCTTCTGGCCCTCATTTCCTCACTTCTGGCGACCCTGGCAAAAGAGACCGGAATTTCGTCACTTGCCCTCTGCCTGCTCTGGGAATTCTGTCACGGGGAACCAACGAGTCGAAAGGTAAGAGCCTTATTTCCTGCGTTATTAAAATATGATGAAATTCATTAATTTATTCAGCTCCCTGCTAACTTTATATCCAATTGGAGCTCGCCTTTTTTTACTTTCCAATGAAACGAAAATCTTGAAGAAATGTGCCATTCTTTTTGCATCAGCGGTGACTCATAGTGTATATAGAGTACAAATACATTGGGTAGTTTCGAATCTTGATGGAATGACGAGAAATACGAGACCACAGTTGGTTGGATAGTAAAGAAACCGGAATGTTTTCCCAGCCACTATCCACAGTCGTCTTCGGTACTGTCGATACTATGATGCAATGCCAACGTTGTGCAAAGTCGAACCAAAACCGTTGAACATTCACAGAGCCTTCTATTCCTAGTGGGCATGTATGTATTTATATAGCTTACTGGTAGAGACAGCAAGCTGTGATGCACGACTTGCCTCGACGACCGAAGACTTTCGGTCGTCATATATTTTTATCTTCTTCTCTCTCACGTACATAGAGGTGGAGGAGCCTTGATATCCTTACCTTTCTTCATCATCACGCTCGAGGTCTACTTCGGTCGTCCGCTTTTACTTCCACACTACATTCTATTGTGCTGGCTGTACCAGACGTCTCACATGATGCACGCGTCTCTCCAGGCTCCTTCTTTATCTCTCACACTACTCGTTCTTTTCTTCTCCACACCGTTTGCCTAGAGATTGGAGGGGTGCCAAGGGTTCAAATTCCCCAAAATTTCTCCCCCATTCAACAATGTATCGATATGTATCTTTATGCATGCTGCGTTGTATCTCTCCGTACTTTGGAACCCTACAAACGAATAACCACACTGAGATATAACAAAAATTCTTATAAAAATACAACTTTGTATTTATACCGTAGTATAGAAAGTCTTATTTTCCGGTTCCAAGAATTCTTCTTAGTTCTTTCAATCTTTTTGTCCTCGGCTTTATATACATGTAGAGTCTCAAAGCCCCGAGGCAAACGTCTGATGTGGTGGCGACGTTAAACCTCTCCACCATTCTCATTTTCGTCGTCTTAGTGTGTAGTCTTCGCCTCTCCGCTATCGGAACAAACGTTAAGCCCTTAGGGCCCTCCGGCATTCAGAGAGAGACCTAGATTCTTCTTCCGTCTAGAGAACACTTTTTCGCAACCGCAATCGTATACGTACCCGTCTACTCCTTCGCGACGACCTACGAAAAATTGCTTCGGGGTAGCTCCGGGTATTTCTCTCTAAATCGTGGCTGTGGAAATTCCTCAGGCACTATCTCCGTGACACCTTGGCAGCCAGTAACGCTAGAACTGTTGGAATGTCTAAATAAATAAATGACGCAACTTATTTCCTTTCGATGATGCAAGAAAATTGATTTCCTATGGAATGTGAAGTGAATCCAATTCCGAATATATTCTCCTAGTTGTTGAAAGCAATACTTTTTCATATTAAAGATTCCAATTTTGGAATAAATTCCTACTCGATGAAATGTCTTTCGTTTATTATTGAACCCCATCCCAACCTGTTGTCACATATGTCACTCTTGGATATAATATGTATCTGCGATTCAAAGTCTTCAACTTCTAACTGATACTCAACGACCACCAAGTTCAATATCCACTTAAATGAGGTTCGAACTCATCGTTAGGTCATTACGGACAACACGAGTGTGCAAGCAGTAATAGAAGTTTATGCCTTTCAGTATATACTCTATTTCCAACTCGAACTGTAACGTGGGAACAATTAGGAGCGAATGGAAGCCCGCAAACCTGGATGCAAAGCTACCTTATGTACATTAATAGCATAATTTACGAGTATTATGGTAGTTTAAAGGTTTTGTCCATGATAGATTATCACCATGACTGTGATGCATTGAACTATGACGGACTGATGGCCACACAGATCCTTGAGATTTTGTTTCTTTCAATCCTACCACTGTATCCTTCCCAAAACCACCGCATTTTCCTGGATGGAGGATGATGAACCGTTTGCCTTTTGATTTTCAGGAACGGGGTAAAAGCTGGTCACGCAATCGGAGTATCGGCGTGATAACCGGTGGACTCATGCTGCTGATCGTTGGAAGACTGAAGATCGGTGGAGCGACGACACCGGAATTTGCAAGTGCTGACAATCCAACCGCTCGTCATCCATCAAGACTGACTCGTGGTCTTACATTTCTGTATCTGCCGGCAGCCAGTGCGAGGATGCTTCTGTGCCCAAGTATCCTGAGTTTTGATTGGTCGATGGATGCGATACCTCGTATTACTGGCTTCGATGACATGAGAAATTTAGAGTCTCTTTGTTTGTACGGAGCTCTTGCGATGACCGGCGTGTGGGTGGTTCGTGGATTAAGGGCTAATCGCTCGCCGGTCTACGACAAATTATTTTACACTCCGAGGGCTTCATCGAGATGTCCTGTCTGCGCTGGACGAAGAAACGGTGGCTGCCATACCGATGGTTGTCGGGCAGCCAACAATAACAACAACAACAATAACAATGGCCCCGGCGATTGTTACTGTTCGAAAAGGGTCAGTCTTGCCAAGGAGGAATTGTCGTCACGAACAAAAGCAGCCACCGCCGTTGCTACGTCATTGGGCTTCCTTACGATACCCTTTTTACCTGCTAGCAACCTCTTTTTCTACGTTGGTTTCGTCATTGCCGAGAGAATTTTATATCTTCCTAGTGTGGGTGCTTGTCTCTCGGTAGGAGCTGGCATTGCGGGAACATACAGGATCGCAAGAAGAACTTCCAAATCACGAGGCCGTGTGGTTCTTGCCATCACGGCGTGTCTTTTGGGTCTCATGGCCGCCAAAACACTGAGAAGAAACCTCGACTGGTACGATGAGGAGAGTCTCTACAGATCGGCACTTCACGTCAATCCACCGAAAGGTAAATATTTATTTATTCCTCAAAAATCAATGTTACATCGACCTTACGATTTCATTTTAATCTTTTAAGTCAGATATTCGGCAAACATATTTTTCATCGAAGGGAAACAGGCTGATGTTTTACTTTTTACCAAGAACGATGGTAATTTTCAAGCAACGAAAAAGAATTCTAAATGGAAACTTTTTCGATCTATTCTCGCTCGTGGTTATGATGAATTGTAATGACCGATCACTAAACACGTACATCTCGTTACACTCGTTTCTTATTTCTTTTCGTTCCTTTTTGTAACACATATAAAAACTTCGTTAGCGTTATAAAATAACGCGTCATAAAGAATGGCCGCGTGGGAGGTTGGCGGGTTTTCACGAGTTGCAAGGCGATTAAACCCGTTTACAAATGGCCGAGGAGGAAGAGAAGGTGGGATGCGGTGTTTTCTGCTCTCTGAGACATTATTTACGAGGTAACGTCACGTCAGACGGGAGTAAAGCCCTGGTGAACGACGAATTCTTGGTTGTGTTTGGATGCTCATGGTTACAATATACACGTATATAAACGCGTGTACGTGGCTGTATGAACGACGACAGGGGTTGTGTTACGGACGGTATATTGTTTTTAATTTTCTCAGCGAAGCCCACCCCGTAAAGGACGGTAGTTCGTATCAACAAGAGGTGGTCACGCGAAGTGAGCCTCCGACGCCACGCCGGCGTATTTTAATTGTCGCGACAGAAATTGCGTGTTACCGTGTTAACAGGGTTGCTTCGCTTCGGAAAATAAATTTACATTTTGTTGGCTCAGGTCGCGGAGCCGCCGGACATTCTCGCGTTTTTTGTTTCGTATCTTTTTTCTTTCTCTCTATTCATTTTCTTCCCGTGCATGTGGGTTTGTCATACCACGAGAGCAGCTTCCGTGAGGACCCGTACTTTGGTGCGTCTGTGATAAGAATATCCGTTAATCCGACTGCGCGAGCTTGCATAAAGCTTCTCAAAATTATTGGCTTGGTACGAGGACACAACGTCTTTTTTAGCATATTTTCGCCAAGTTTTTTGTTATAGCTGCTTTTATTTACATTTTAATAGCAAACCATCTTTGCGCACTTGTTCCGATGTATTTGAGTGTACGGGATTTTCTATGCTTCAACATAGTCCGGTGGTAAACGAGAAACGTGCGGAATTAAAAATCCCGTCATGCTGCATCGTCGTTGAAACTTGATTGCCAACAGCTATTTTTATATTTCTATATTTTTAACGGAGTAATTAAAACTCCATCATCCGATACGTCGTGCATCTCTTTTTTTATTTACTTACAGCGTACGGGAATCTTGGAAGTGTGCTGAGTGCACAGGGCCGCGTGGCCGAGGCCGAAGAGGCGTTGGTCCAAGCTCTTCGCTATCGACCCAACATGGCAGATGTCCACTACAACCTGTGAGTGCAAAACACATATATTTGTCTGTTTCTTTTACTCTATGAAGTCTTTTTAGACCTACTTCATTTCGATAATCGATTAGCAATAGAACTCCAATAAATACGCGGTGCTGATAACTATTTTGAACCTACGACATATTCGCAATATCGAATGTAAATCCGAAAACGAATTTCACATTTGTCCCTTATGTGAACTGGTCGAGCTCTGATTTAT
Organism: Campoletis sonorensis; assembly: GCA_013761285.1. Taxonomy (NCBI): domain Eukaryota; kingdom Metazoa; phylum Arthropoda; class Insecta; order Hymenoptera; family Ichneumonidae; genus Campoletis; species Campoletis sonorensis. Next base: position 370,121 of record JACEOJ010005883.1, on the reverse strand, counting down.
CCACGTAAATATTTTGTCCATGGTTAATTTTTCAAAATATTGAGTTGAAGATTGACTCGATTTGGCAATACCTCAAAAAATACCGGTTCGCGATGACACGTTCATACAAAACGGTCTTTGTAGACACAAAAAAAACATTTTGTGTTGTTGTTTGGAATAATAAAGTTATTGTTTTGAAATTAATTTTGTATTTGGAAACTCTGGTCCACAAGAAATTACTTGGAAAGCCGTCACCGTTCATCCTTAAATTACATTTTACTTTGACTTACGTCTATCGTATGGAAGTAAAGTAGTTATTGGCAGAAAATATAAATTCTGTCAGAAGATCCGTAGTGGCCTACTTTAGTGAGGCATGCAGAAGGGACGAAGAAATCTGAGAGGCAAAATCGACTCTCCTTTCTTCTTTTCATACCCGATAATATTCGAAACTCGACAGTGGCGGGATACACATACGTGAAAACGGGAAGATATGGAGCGTGGTATATATTCAATGGGTCGTCTATGTCCTCTCACATCGTTACCCAACCCTTTATCGAACAGTGTACGGTTATATATCTGTACAAGTATTTTCCGGCTTCGAGTGAGGGTGCTATTCAAATTCGAGAGGATTATTTCTCTTGGTTTGGTAGTGAAGTAGCGAAAGAGACGTGTCGTAGTCGCGAAGCGCGGTATCTTGGGACCAATCGAGCGAGCATATTCTGAGGAGAAGAGGTGTTCGCAAGAAAGGTACAGAAATAGATAGAGATAGATAGAAATAGAGAAGAGAGACAGAGAGTTATTCTCGAAATATAATCCCCGGCTCTGGAAGAGCCGAACGTATTATCAGCAGTCTAGTGGGAATTGCATTTTCCCATCGTCACATCATCACATTCTCTAGCCTTACCAAATGTCTTGGGATTCCGGAGGCTGTTCGTGTTGAAATACCTACATTTCGTACATAAAACCATATCGAATACTTCGTTTCAAAAGGTTTATCCTTGGCATTGAATCCATGAACTTACTTGATAACGCGATAAAGTTGGAAGAACATAAATTTAGGAAACTCTTTAGAAACCTCAGGACCTTTTCAATCTATTGAAATATGCATTAGTGCCGAAAAGTTGCGGTTTCATTCGTACTGAAATTTCATATTCAAGGTATTTCGTGTCAAATCAAACTCATCTTCTCAAGATAATTAAATTGCACAGAGGATTCATTCAACTCTTAATTTCTTTGACACAGTCGAGTACGTTTACTGAGTTGAATATTTCATGTTAAACGATAATGATTCGCCAAATATCTTCCAAAGAGCTTTAAATCTAAAGATCTTTGTTGTTTTTTTCCTTGCTTCATTACGTTCATATTCATAACCCATCAAACTACACAAAGAAACTTTTCATAGCAAGAAGCCAATAAACGTAAATAAATATTTATATCCATGCACTTGCGTCTGACAAAAAGTTATATCATTAAAACTCGTGTTGATTCGAAGTTATTTTAGAATGTATTGTAATACAAATATTTACGAGTAAAAATCACATCAAGCATCATCGACATTCGAGACACTATCGAGTAATCACTTGTGATATTACAATATGATGAGGAGGCTCGTACCACAAGTAGATACGATCGAAAAAAGTTATTTTGTTGAAGTAATTTTTAAATGAGAGTAATTTTTTACAGAGATTTTCAAACGTGTCATCGTTTCAAAGATCGTAAAGGATAATTAGACATTTGGTTCCGATTGCTACACAACTAGTCCAATTTATCATTCGGAATTTTTGGACTCTAAACTTCAATGAATGTGTATTTGTTAGAAAAGCCAATAATTGTAAGAGCACCTAATTCGTTAGAAGTTGAAAATCTCGTACACGCGAAGTAAATGGGGAGAGTGTGTATGGATAAATGGGATATCTATACAGTGTCGGACGTATCCTAACGTAGAATCTTAGCCGATGGGGTTAGAAGAGGGTGGCGAGCCAACAGAGGCGGAAGCCGCGGCGTTAGTCCTTAGAGAAGGGGAGAAATGGCGGAAGCGCGCGCGCGAAGTCGATAAACCCACGCGATGGCGTCGTCTCTTGCTGCAAACTCGCGATAAGCCCCCCGCGTGCTTCAGCCCCGCTGGCAACACGTTATATTGCCGTGAGAGAAGTAGATATAGAACACGAGGGTCTAAGGGGTCGCTATATATGTTAGTAGATGGCCGGCAAGGCGTTACTTCAGTCTATATATGTTTAATATTACTGTATCCATTATCTTGTCGGGTTAAAGCATTCTCACTTCCATTCGCTCTATGAAGCCTTGTTCACTATCCTGTTGGCTACACAGGGACGTATACTCTTCGCTATACACTTCAGCAAAGAGAAGTCTACGTGGCGCATGAGATCGGACATTCAAACAACAATGCCGATAGGGGAGGAAGGGTTGGAAGCCAACCCCTTTCAACTCTGTCTGCTCTTCTCACATTCTATCTCTCTCTTTCTCTCTCTATCTCTCTCTGTGATATATATATGTAGCATTATTTATCCCTGAAATGAGCAACAGGAATTCTCTGCCAACCTCATGAAGCAAGCACTCGAGAAATTACTACACGAACACGTAGATCCATTATACATTGGTTAACGACGAGCGAGAAACAGCCTTGACAAGTTTGAATCTGCGGTCAACTCTCCGTTCTCCCTTTCATAATCAGCGTGTACACCAATCAAATTATGTATACACTTCGATCGATCGACAGCATTATACTTGACAATCTCCGGTTTCGTCCTGGTCATGGACGAAGGCAAAAGTTGACACATTAACGACAACATTGAGAAAACGTTATTCTCCCAAGACCGTTAATCATCGGAACACAGTGTCATTAGAATTTCCAACGTTGTAACGCATCATTTTTGTTGAAAATAATTCCAGTTCGATAATGATTTTATCATATCGACAAGAACTGTAAGCAATCTTCTATGGAATATAAATTTCGTTTCCTACAAGTGACAATCTTTGGTTTTATGATTTCCGGACTAATCTTCATCAGTTTTCATTCATCATTGTAATGAAATGTTCTCCAAACATGTTGCCAACTAAAAATATCAACCTTAGCACATGTGAGACCATTTGCTGGAATAGAAAATCAGCACTGGATGGTTATCTCGATAGATCATCGGCGTGCTGACATTTGGACAGAATAGGAAGACTAGTTAAGATGAAGGAGAGCGTGAGAACGTCTTGACGGAAGACGCTGAATACACATATGTATGAAAATGTACATATATATATACATATATATATAAGCACGTATTAGATTTGTGCTTAGTGTCCAAAGGTTGAACATTGGAATAGCAGGGAGTGCATGTATGTGAGACGCTGCAGAGATGCGCGCACAGCTTTGGTAGATGAGAGGTGGCTGGTTGGTCAGCGGCACGGGGGGGAATTTGCGAATGGGGGAAAGGGTTTGGTGGAAATAGGGAGGGAAGAGGAGAGGAAGGAGGGATGATTCCGAATTGAATGGGAAATTGATGGGCTTCGGCCTGTCGAGCGTGTATACGCGTATATCCTGTACGGAAGCGGAATCCGTTGTTCCCGTCGAGTGTATGTATACGGGAGGGCAAACGAGGATGTGTTCGCTGCTTCTGTCTCTCCCTGTCTCACGGTCACTCTTACTTTATCCATACACGCAGTATTCCGGGTGGCTATATGTATATGAGCAAGGATAACATATATGGGTTTCAAAGTTACGCCCTTACGATTAGAAGCATTCGACGTATATACAAATGTGTATATATACACACAACGTGTGAGGTTGCTGGTGTTGAGAATGATAAACTTGCGTTTGCAGGCTACGTATACATAGTTATTTCCCGTTTCGGATCCTCATCACACACATTTACATGCTGTGCCTCTTCATGTACATAACCCTTATATAAACACACATACGTATTAGCCGTGTGCTGCATATATCGATTGGCAATAAACACAAGGGCGTAGCTACACATTTCAGCACGTAAAATTATGCTCGGTAGGCCCTTTGCGGTTTCACTGTTCAATATATATCTATAAATTTCGTATTGGTAGTCGTATATTAGGCATGGGTGTTTGCCACAGAGCGAAAACCCGCACGACAACACCAACCACTCCTCCCATTCTGACCACTAGAATATGTATATGTGCTACCTCCACACTCTCACTAGTTTCTCACCCATCTCGCTCACATACACAGAAAGGCGACGAGCTTTGATTGTACATCGTTGAGGTATTTGCATGCCCACAGTATATGCACACACGGTTATGTACATGAGACATATATACTCACACATATCAAGTATGTACGAGGACAGGAGAATTCCTAGCGAGATGCCTTCTCTGTCAGCCTCGTCTCAGACGCCCATCGAGAGGGATTCGCGACGAGGGAGGATTATACGAAGATACGTCGCGTGCCATACGTGCCACATCGTAACATATTAGGAGCCTGTCCACCAGAATACAGTATACGAAGGAACTTTTGGCTCCTAATAACGAAAATGCTCTCCCAATTAATCAAGGAATGCGACTATCGGATATTCAGATATTTAATTACTTCTTTTTTCAATACTAATGATCAACAACGTCAAGTTTTGATTGGATTAAGTACGAGACTCGCGTCTATAAGTTCAGGGCTTTCTTGGTACTAGCAGCACATAAACTACTGCATATTTGGAATACCAGTTTTATTTTTTCATATCGAAATAACTTCGTGAACATTTTGAACGACTATCAAATTTTAGTCATTGTAAAAGATATGAAAAATTAGGAACTTCCACAAAATTTCATTTAATCAGATTTTGGGTGCAGATAAATTGAAACAACAGTATTGCTAACGCAAGTTGTGATAAAGCACGTTTTATTCTTCTAGTTTTTAGCCAACCAATGCGAAACTGTAAACTCTCGTAACACTACTGATCAGAGTTTAAATTAATTTGTCAATGAAGGTTCGTTTGTGAATCAAGGTATACCAAATTGTCTGCAGTATTTCACGGTTGCTGCACTTCCTCCATAGTTATTTTTTTATCTTTTGAAATTTATGATTCATTGATGAGCAAAAAAAGCAAAAAAAAATTTTGGATTGGGCTTTCGTTTCGGTAAGTTTATCCTTAACCGAGCTACGAATTGATGGAGAAAAGCAAGTTTTCAAAAAGACATTAGTATATAACATCGTAGAGGTGAAGATGTCAATAGGTCGTAGGATTTTATTTATATTTGACAGGAGGCATCTCGATGTCGTCCGTGTTTAAAGAGTGCAACGACAGTTAATCTACTCCAACGCGAATGTACATCGAAATGCAATTTTGTTAGTGAAGGACAAAGAAAGATAAACCGAGAGATTGATTGAGGGAACGAGGGAAAGAGAAGGAACGATAGAGTGAGATAGAGAGAGAGAGAGAGGGAGAGAGAGAAATCGAAAAATAGAGGGCCAGAATGAAAGAAAGTTATTCGACTGAAAAGTTGTCTAGTGATTCGACTCTCCGCAAAGTAGAATGAGAGAAAAGCTTGCTTCTCTATTTTCCCATTAGCCATCGACGCGCCATGAGAGAACTAACTCTTCGCGTCTACGACCAGAGGAGTCGGCACGTCGAAAAGTACAACTCACGTTCACTTCCAGTCACTTTTCCTTTCCCTCTTCCTCTCTCAGTCTCACCATCCCTTTTACTTTGTTATTTTCTGTCTCACTCTCCTTTTTCTTCCATCCTCTTCCTTTCTTTCACTCTTCCTCTCTTCTGCGGCTCTCTCAAGCTGCAGATATGCTCTTTCGAGCACAATTCGTTGCCTCTTTCACCTTCGGAGTACCACGTTGCACCGGTACAAGCGTCTCTCAACACTTTACCTCGTTTCGCGACCGTGACTCTTATTTCCCAAAAGAAGACGAAAAAAACAGAACAGGACAAGAACAGCTTAGAAAAACGATAGAGAGATAAAAAAAATAGACGCGAGGCAAAATTACGGAGAGGCGAGAGTAAAAAAAAGGCCGAGGGAGCCTCTTCGAGAACTGGTGGCAATAAAAAAAAAAACCAACTATCCTTAGCAAACTCGGAATCGCTCGTTACAAAGTTCGGTGAGCAGGAGTAGGAAGTAACAAAAGAAAGAGAGGATGGAAGGGAGTGGAAAAGAAAAAGCGACGATTCTAAAAGCATAAAAGGAAGCCCGTACAAGCCGTTTGCCGAAACGGACAAAAAGTATCCCGCATGTACGGTAATAAGAGCATTTCAACAGATTTTAAGTTAAACAGTAAATAAACGCTGTACCGAGCAACGCTTTTCGTGCTTTCCAACGCTTCAAATCCCTATGCAGTTCCAAAATATTCCTATTTTTATCTTACGGGAGTCATCCAGTCCGACGAGATTTTCACAAGTCGCAAACTGGACGCGAAAGAGACAACATGAATGATAAAGAAAGATAAAAAGTGATAAAATGAGCTTTTGAAGCTAGCTCATGGATGTCATAATTCTATTGTCAGCTGCATTTAACTCATCGCTGTTTGTACCATTTTTTCGTCATGTCAAAAACGATAGTGACAAAAGTAACCGTGCAAAGAGTTCCAAGTGGGGATCACAAGTGCGGCGACGAAGTGTGACAAAGTAAAAACAAAATGGCAGAACAAAAGGTGTTGCCTGGTAGCACGGAACGTAATTCATCGGGGCTCTGATCCCTTGCTCAGTTTCATATATACAGCTTTTTAATTAAGTTAACGAGGTAAAAGTTGGACAAGGGCAAACGTCAGAGAGTGAGAGAGAGAGAGAGGGAGAGAGAGTTGGTCAGAGAAACGAGTGGCGTGCGACGGACGACGGACTAAAGGGGACGAAGATTGAGTACACGTTGGTTAAGTGATTTACTTTATAACGGTACGGGAATCTCAATAAAATTGTACTAGAGACCTTGAACAATAGGTTTTCGGATACTTTTAACCTTTACATTTATCGAAAATTATTTATTCACTAGCGAGTGAACAAAAGATTGTAATCAGTATTTATGCTAAAAATGTGTCCATTTATTTTTTTTTAAATACGTATCATGAATAATCCAAGTATCCCAACCTTTCCCGAAGGGTGAGATCCCAAAATTAGTGAACGATACAAAAATTAATAATTTGTTGGATAAATCCTCGCTGTCTAGCCTTTTTAAAAGTTATATTGAAATCTTCTACTATTCATCTCTTTCTTTTAACCACAAGGCTACGTTGGTACGTCACTTACGAAGAAGAAAACATTAACTTATCTCAGACTCTCATCTCGTTGGGCATCTCTTGGCAACCACAGATTTTAGTGCCCTACAACCCTACGTCTACGAGCTTCCGTATATATTTGAGCGTATATCACATATACACGTGTATACACTGTTTAGGAATCCGAAGAGTTGCAGGGTTTGTGGCAAGGAGAAACTTGAAACACGATAGGGTTGTGGTTATGTGGGTAGAAAGAGAAGTAGAGAACCTGGTAAAGAAGAAGAACAAGAAAACGGTAAGGTAGCTTGCTGGAGGAACGAGAGCACGGAATTATGGGAGAAAAGTGCAGACAGGAGAAGCGAAGCACGCTGAGCTCCAGAAATTCTCGCTTCTAGAGATTTGAGTTAATGAGCTACCGTACTTCTGCATATAAATATCTATGTATATCCTATATATGATAGTTCAGGGCATGTAATATTAGGTTCAAAAAGCCAAGCATGGCCATTTTGAAAATTTGAGACAAAAATTACTGTATCGCGATAAGGTGAACATCTCCACACATTTAATGATTCCTTCAAATAATTTCATAAAATACTTGATATTTGGAAAGTGCAAAAAAAAAATGTTCTGTGAAGCTTATCGTTTGAAAAATTATGTTACTTCCTCATACTTCCTTCAGTGGGAATTGATTTCGTATAAATTTCGACTTTTTTTTTTGTAATCCCAGTCATTGTGCTTTTGATTAATTATCATTAAATATTATTACCCATCATTATAAATCTCATTTGGACTAAAGCAGAAAAAGGGAGTAACGTTATTTAATTCCTACTCAGATCCTGACCGTTAAATAATCTTTTAAAATTCTAACCCATGTAATTTGTTAATCGTCAAATGTAAATAATTATTTCGTACTTTATGTCTATAGATTAAACGATATCCGACCTCCTCCAAAAAGAAACTTAATAAAAAATGGTGGAATGATAAACAGTTACTGTACGATTATTGTTATGAAAAAATTAACATATTTCACTATAAACTTTACAAGTTATAAGTGTACAAAGTACGGAATAATTTGTCAATGATATTAAAAAGTAAGGTTAGAATGATTCGAGTAGGACCAGAACCCACTAAAAAATTTCAATCGTACCCAACAGATCTACTTGAACAATTGCTGTCAATTTTGTTCACGATGTAAATTCTAGACTTTCAAATAGTAGTTGGCAAATTTCGAAGGATATTTACTCACGCGAGGAGTCAAAACAACGGAATTGCAGCTTACAAAAACAGATTTTATGTACGGAATTCCAAGAGTTCCAAAGTATTCACTTTCAAACTCCGTTTCTCAAATCTACGACAAGTTTTTATTATTGAAATAACATGTGAACTGATGTCTCGAAGGAAGGAAAAATAATAATGATAATAATCCATGACATATAGTTTTTTGGACACAAAAGTAGAGCGGCAACTCCGAGGGCAGGAGAGTGACAGATTGGGGCAAAAAAAGGATCGACAGGGTTGCTCGGATATTGGGTAATTCGTATAGATTCGAGGGCAAAGGCCAAAGTCCACAAAACGATCAACAAACTTAACTTCTCTATTTTGTTTGGCTGTACCTGAAAGATACACACATTTATACTTGTAAGGATAGAAAAAAACGTGAGCCGAAAAGGCACACATGGTAAGTGTATGTGAACCTTTGGAGCAAAGTTAGCGCCATCTTACCGAACCGGGACATAGCTCTTGGCTAACGGATCTAACCAGTGAACCAAGCTCATGAATTAATTAGCTGACAAACGGCTCGGCATGGGCGAGTCAGCGAGAGATCTTAAGGTAGTTTCCACTGGCATGTAGAGACTCTATTTCACTGAGACGCCATGAGAGAAAGTACATACGTCTATTTGCCACTGACAAACATAAGGACGTATGTGTTACAATTCAATACGTAATGCCATGTACGATACGTTCTCTTGTTTGCCATCCTTAAATATTTATACATAGTATACACATTTATATGTAGGCCAACGAGGCTGTGGTTCTGAATCCCCGAGTAAACACGTGTATCACTGAATGCTTGAAATGTACAAAACGGCATACAAATGTACCCGCACGATGCTTAAGCCCTGATGCACATTGAGAAAATACCACAGACAAGTAAATATATGTATATTCACTACCATGAGACATAATGACTGCAGGATGAAATATTTTTTTTTTATAAGCACCAGCAAATCACTGGATATGGAAGCGCATGAATTTCTCAACGATTTAAATTCCATATACAGATTTATTTGCGGTGAGTGTAAATGAACCATGGAAATATGGTATTAAAAAATCGCATGAGATTTATTCACGCTGCATACATTCATCGAGCATCAAAATCACGATCCATTAAAAGTGTACTTTTCAGCACATATATGTTTACAAAGATAGAAATATCGTGAACTAATGGAGCAGCGAAAACCGCGATAAATGAGAAAAGAGATAAAGTTCAAAAATTTTGCAATAGAAGTAAAATCGTAATAGAAAAAAATGGTGGAAAAGGAGAGAATGTAGAAAAGAGCACGCGTGAACAGCGTTGAAGTTGGTTGAATATAGGGGAGGAGGTGAGGGAAAAAATATACTGAGCTCGCACTCTCGCCCATTGTACTGAAAAACTCACGAGTTTTCTTTCTCACTCTCGCGAAGAGCTCCTCCCCCCCCCCCCCCCCCTTTCCATCTCAATTTACGTGAACTTTTTTTCACTTTGTTCCTCCCTCTTTTTCTCTCGCTTTTCTCTACTATATTTCTCTTTCCCTTTTGCCTCTTGGCGTTTTCCGCAATAGCAAAGCGCGGTGACGCGCGGTAAAATCAAGCAGCGATTGAAAGAGATTTATGAAGGATTGTTTGAAGTATATGGATGTGCACGTGTATTTGTGAGGGTTTATGCAAGTGTATAAGTCAAAAGTGCGGAGTACGAGGCGTGATAAGGGGTTGAGGAGGGCATATACACGCTTCACAGAATCGAGGGCGACGTCCGTGACGCGGCAGAGAGCATCAACGGTGAAAAATGTCGATAAGCTCGACACCCCCGCGCGGATGCGATCCCGAATGTGTAAAACGAAAACGTAAAATCGATTTCACAATCCACACGTATATATATTATTATTGTTTGGAATATTCGTTTTGGGTTACACTCGTTTATATATAGACACGATACACTTCGCGAGCTAACCAATACGGTAAACGCGGCTCACTTTGCTCGTTAAATCGTCTGGGTTACGCCATTCTATTTCCGAGCAATCGTTACTCATATATTTGTTTTTGCCTTTTTGTGTATTTTAGTATATGTATCTCAAAAAGTCGAAACGAATCTATTGGCGAACGGAGAATGAATGATCGGGACACGAGAACGAAGGCCGTACAACGTTGCAACAATTCTCCAACTAGATAGACAGTGAAAATAATTCGGTGCACGTTCTATCGCCCTCGTGCTTTTTACCCCATTTTATTTCATCGTTACTCCATCGTTATTGAAAATTCTCCGAGGCATCCTCGATCATACATTTTATGGATTAAGCGAGACAAAACATCCGATTCCCAAGGTATTTCATTCGTGCACATATAATTCACTAAATTTTTGAATTTATATTGTTATGCGCGTTCCTATTACTCGGTTCTGTGATATTTATGTATCATAATATCTTTAAATTGATATGTTTTTGCCAATAAGTGTCTTTATGCTTTCGGGCTAATGATACTTTCGGTATTTCCTTTTGGTTTGTTACTTTTTATAACGAAAAGTTTCCTATGATTGCCAAGCTAACTTCTCCCTAAGGAGATCGTGACCTACTAATGGAAATCCTTGTGGAAATGAACGTTCAGCTACGCGTCAATATATAGTACGGTTCCATAATTAGCTGCAAGTTAGTTAAACTATTCGTCAATAAGAGAATAGACAGATCCTGTTGCCTGAGAAGACAAGAACGTAATGAAACTTGAGAGAGATTCCTCTTACTCTCACGCTTGAATTTACAAGAGACTGAGACTCTGAAACTGACATAACCTGAATGGATCTGCCTCTGTCCGAATATCACGTTACTCACTCTACCAACTCACTATCTCTTTCTCTCGCTCCCTGTCGCTCCCTCTCTCAACCACCCTAAAATACGATTATAATTCCCTTTTGTGCTCTAAATCGTGCGGCATCGTCATTCGTGTATCTTCGAAGCTCTCACAGGCTACTGTGTACAGCTTTCTCTCGGTGGTCGCTCAATAATGCATGCGATGGAGAACAGCCACATGCGGTTATACCACCGACCAGCCGACGCTAAAGCTTTATCTGCTCGTCTCTCGCTTCGCTACATCTCTCCTCTCCCTCGTATATAATACGTCATCCCTCATGTCTCTCTTCGTCTCTTTCTCTCACGCTTATTAGTATCGCAGACCGACGAATGTCTCTCTTTTTCATCGTACCAAGTTATGATCTTGTACACAACCATGTACACACCACAAGTAAACAAAAGAGCTTAAGTTCATTTGATTAAGCACTCGAAGCTGTGTATGTTATGCCATTTTGTCCATTATCACCTGTTTTAGGTATTGCGTTACGTATTAAACGATGGGGAACGAATAGTATCTTTTCTACTGCTTCCAAATTTTATGACTCCCAATATTTAATTGATTTCAAATGCCAGAAGGAATCGTTTCAAGCTTATTTCATCAGCTTGTGAATGAGACTTGTTCGATTAAAAATGATTGATTGGTCCATTTTTTTCAGCAGTTGATAACAAATCTTTTTGTTCTAATTTTTTTTCACGTCACTGTGCATATAAACGTCACGAAATACTGCTATGAAAAATCTACACATGTTTCTTGACGATGCACTCTATACCTTCTCGACTTCGTTTCCCACTTTAGTTCGAATCTACAAGAACTATATGTTATTGTCGTCAGTAACTCCTCGACATTTCTTCAACGATAGAACGACCCAGACGAGATGGCTGTCCTGAATCTCATGTCCTACTCCTGTGCAACCTCCTATCGCCCGTATGACACGTCATTCACTAACTTGACAAACTGAGCTTATGACCGTCTTATCTATCCGGACCACTGCGGGTACATGAATCCGCATGGTTCCATCATATGTTGTACGAAAACAAATTGTCGAAAAACCCGTAAATATAATCAAAAATGTGGTATACGTTTTTTTTTTCAGAGCCTTCGTCAAATTTATTGATCTTTCTAAAAGGAAAATAATTTGACTGAAAAAGTATGCTGAATGTGCAATTAAGTACAATTCTCTGTCTGCTCTTGGATAATGGCTCTTCGACCTTTCATTTAGCATGTTAAAACACCTCGGAAACGAGCAAAGAGTTGTGCTTTCAATTATGTCAATTGCTAAGAATGTTAAACGCTCGTAACAAGTCAATTTTCTCGTTTCCTCACAGTCGATTGTCCATGGCTGTTAAAATACTTTTGACTGTTTGACCATCTAACCAGAGTGAAAGAGGAAGAAAAAGGCTGATAAAGATAGTCCAAACGGAAAGGTAATTTGTTGGAAGCGTTGTTAAGATGTTTCTCTTGGTTTATGCAGCCGAATGCTTTTACTACTTCGCCCGCGTGCTGAGAGCCGTGAGAAGAGGCATGCGACGAGGGCGTCTAGCGGTTAGACAGTAGTAACGACTCTCGTTGGTCCGACGTTGTTCTTCTTACTGATATATACTTATATATCTATTGTAAATAGTACGTACGTACTGCCGAGGAGTGTCGCAGTGTAGAACCCATAGTACGACCACTAGCAGTGGGTTATTACTTGGACTATTCTGTTTGTAGTCGTAGCGAGTGGTGACCCGTTAAGGCGCCTTGCTACTACTGCCAGTAGTGCAAGCCGTTTGCAGGTCAGACGTTCTCGGCTGGTACGATAGTCTGACGGGTTACGAAGCATCATCACTTTAAGGCATGGCTGTATCGTGCACTAGAGACTCGTTTGACTCGCTTGCTCTCTAGATTCGTAGTGTGTATGCAGTAGTACAATTCCTTGCAGGTCAGACATTGCCGAAGCCTTTTTCTAAACGGTATCAAAAATGTAGGTCTAAAGTTTGAAAATTCGGAGCTGTATTTTATGACGAATAACCTTCCCAAAGTCGTTATCATTTCGGTAAAAATAGTGTTGTTCAAACAATCATATCAGGAGGATTTAACAACAATCCATGGATAAGAATGTTTTGTGGAAAGGAATTTTTCGTCTCGTTTGTGAGTCTCAGGAATCCTCAAAAGTCAGCCTGGACAAATTATTATTTACAAGTCCACGAATGGCAGATAAAGTGATCATAGTTGGAAGCCTAGTAAAACGATTGGGGATAGCGATTTTGTCAAAGCTCCATCAGCCATTTGCGCGATCAACTGACATAAGCTGCAATACGGGTATGTGTGTCTCCCTAATTCCGACGATTCAGTCCACGTCGATGCTAAACCAAGTCAGCCTACAAACATACCACACTCACTATCGTCAACTATCGGAGCGCCAGTTGTTTGGTACGTGAATAGACAGAGAGATAATTAGAGAGAGAGAGAGAGAAAGAGAGAGAGAGAGAGAGAAATAGGCCCTGTGACCATCCGGCGCATGTCATGTTACGATTATAGGCACCATTACAAAATACCTGCGCTGGTACAATTGCTCCAGCCTTCCACAGTTGCATCCAGTTCAATCTGATATTACCGGTGGGACAATCCCGTGGTTAAATCGAGCCCATCGAATCTCTGAATCCAGTTTGACTAGGGGCCCCACAGGACTGTTAAAAAAGCCTCATGTAATGATTGCTGAAAATCTGTAGGGCGTATTACACTTGAAATTTGACGTTAGATGTTATTGTAAGCGCCCTTTAAATTTTTCAATCGATTTAAACGTATGCACCAAATCACCAGTGAGATTATCAGATCATGACGTAGATACAAAAGCTATGTATATACAATCTGAATCACGGTCTGATAACGGCTTATTGACCGTGAGCTGATAAATATTATTTTTCATTATTTCGGAACTTCAAAATTTATATATCTCAATAATTATTTTGAAAAAAAAAAAAAACATGCATTGATATCCATAGAAACACCTTCGGCATTATTTCAGAGTTGGATATAATCCTTAAATAATCGTTAAATCTTTATATACCGGCCAGACGTAATTAGCCTTTGATTCCTCTTTCTTTTGTCCTTCTCCCCTCTATGTATACAGACGAGAGGGACATATTGACGCAAACAAATATTTCCGATAGCATTGGAAATCGTCAGCCTTTACAGCTGCTTCCGGGCATGTCAGATAATACCGTCGAGATAATGCACACATCACAGAAGGGAAACGAGCCTATCGAAATTCAGCACTCGCGCTAAGTAGAGAGCTGCACATTCGCGGAGAGTCTCCGGCTTATTTCTGGTCGGCTTGATTCTATTGCTGTATATGTCATTTTATGGACAGTACATATTCTACATGGACACATAATCGTTCTAGTACGAGCTTACCAATCAAAACGTCACGTAGATTAATTGTCTATAACCGGAAAACGTCGATCCTTCCTTCGTCGGTACGTCATCCATTTTATCCACCCACTTCCCGCACATTTCCATCTGGTTGAACATGAGGGTAGATGTTGACAGATGGAGTCTTTCACGTAGATTCGTAACGCATACGTGTACCTGAATAATATACGGGTGCTCATCGTATCTGAATCTCGGTTTGCTGTATCATGGACTACCGCACGCGTTACCAAAATTACAATCGCAAAATCAGGAGACTGTAGAATATCAACGTATAATACTGGTACCAAAGCAGGTGCATATAGATTTGACGATAGGAGATTGGAAGCTTATCATGCACTTGAGAAGAATCTTGGTAGAACATCTGGTAGGAAAACTTTCAAAGAAACACGAAGATAAAGACATATTTTCCTGATGGCTTATGGTCCCACTACTCGTGAGTCTCTCTGTCGCCGTTTTCTGCTCTCTCCCTTCGCCCGTTCTTCTTTCTCTTTATCTCTTCTTGTTCTTCTCTTTCGCGCTCAGCCACGCTGCCTCTCGTTATCATGATCCTCTTATCCTCCAAGTGACTTACTCCGAAAAGGGCTTTTGAAACGCGTGGGCGACTGAAGCTGACTCTTATATTCGTAAAGGCCCTGAATCGCCCGTCTCGTATAATTTTGTTGGCAAAAGCTGCTCCGCCATAGGGTCTCTCCCAATGTGGTGGCGACTCCAACTTATCTACACCTATACATATCCAGACGTTAATATACACGTATATTTTAGACAAACTTTTGGCTGTGTTAGTGTCTCTATGTGGATGTGTCTTCAAGTAATACACCTACATAAAAAAACATATATATGTACATGTAACCTCGGAGGAAACCGGAAGAGAGAAGTCTCTGGTACTGCATCGTGCAAAAAGTTGCTCTCCCGTTATAACGAGACTCGTGTTTTATTAGGAAAGTTATTCGGGAATTAGCCGAAAACATGGGAGTGCGAGAGAGAGAGAGAGAGAGAGAGAGAAAGAGAGAGAAACGTATACGTATGTATGTTTATCTACATATATCTGAATATGTGTATATAGAGAAGTGGGAAGAGAAGGGAATTTTGCTTGGAAGCCTGGTGTAGAAAAGGGGTCATTACGGAGGCTTCGGTGGAAAACTTAGGGTACGCGGCAAAACGCTCGTAGTATAATCGCTCGTGTTCTCTCAACTAGCCCCAACGATCTCGACTCTACACTCTCTCCCTTCTTTGTCTTCATTCTCTCTTTCTCTTTCCACCAACCATCCCTATACTTTCCCATAACGCAGGCCTTAATAAGCACTTTAACATCCCGGCGATAAATTTTGCGCGATATGAAATTAGCGCGAGTCCCTATCCTAGTTGGTAGGCTCCAACCTCTTCTACATTCTTTAATATATCTTTATCTTTTGGTGTCTACTTACGTATACGCGGATCAAAGACCAGCAGTTACCGTTCAAGAATTTTTGTGGCCCTCCTTCGCATTTTCATTTCATTTATACTTTCCTCGAACGGCCCTTTTGTACATTTCATATTAAAGTAGGTATTTTTTTTTTTAACTAGAGATAAATGTCTTTTTATTTCATTACAATTGGGTCAAATCAATATTTCTGTTACGGAGCAATATTACGTGATTTCTGCTCAACTCACTCAATTATATTTATTTATTAGAAAATAAAATAAAATAATAAAGTACCAACGACGAAACTCCAGAATTTTGGAGGAAAATTATTGTCGATTAATCAGGGCTCAAGGAGCCTCCTCTACAACTCAGTTAATGTTCCACGTGTAAACCATGACGACGACGACGACGACGACGACGATGACGGCAACAACGACGACGTAAGCGACGTTCTCGTCATCGCTCCAGAGTAAAATACGTAACGAGCCGACGAGGGCTCTTTCGGCGGGAAAGCTCACTCTCGAGTTCCACAGTCAGCTTTCAAGTACTGTGCCACTTGGACGTTTGCGCGGCGAACCATGCCCGGGCTTGGACTCCTTGAGTCACAACCACTGTATATAGCATGCCTCTCCTCTCATCATTACCGCGTGAACCCCAGCCTCTCGATCAACTCGAGAGAACGACGAAAAAATAATAATTTTGTCCGTTTCTTTAATGTAATTTTCTTCTTTTTTCATATTTTTTATTTTTAATTTTATACTGCATTATGCCTGTGGAGAAGTCCCGTCTCAAGATTTTCGTCATTTAATCATACACCCCCGTGAAGAGCATACTAGCGTTAAGAGAATTTATCAAGAACACTCTACCATTTGAAAACTTGAGTGACACGAACATTTATATTCACCTCAAGCCGAGAGAGACAGAGAAAGAGATGAGAAGAGAGAGAGGGAGAGGGAGAGAGAGAGAGAGAGAGAGAGAGAGAGAGAGAGAGAGAGAGAGAGAGAAAGAAAAAAAAGGAGTTACCAAAAATAATTCAACGCTATAATGAATAACGTGAAACGAGTTAATCCTCGAGAATTCTCAATACTTATTTTGTCATACAGTGTTGTTAGAATATATTATTTGATTAAAAATTTCAATTGAAAAGCTGCTTCACATTAGACGGGATGAAAAATTGTTATAAAATAATCTCAAGTTGAACTGTAATTTTTTACGATTTTTTATCTGCCGATTGGTCCTTGTTCGAGGTAAATCCATCGAACCAATTCCGAGAAATATATAATTTTCCATTTTTACAATTGTTTGTTTCGGGAACTTGTATTTTCTAGCAGTCAAAAAGACATGAGTCTCGCTTATGTTTACGTTTGGACATGCGTCCTTCGCTCCATCAAAGTATTTTTCCACATAAAAGCTTATATTCGATACGAGAATATATAAGAGGGCGCCAGCGATCGGGCTTCGTTTTCGGCTGGCTTCGTTTTCGATTATTGGCATCGCCGAGCTATAATGTCATGGCCTTCGATTACTCGATTAATTCGGAGAATTCAATGATAATAAACATGTGACCGCAGTGTATGAATAATATCAACGAGAAGGACACAAGGAAATTGATCAAAATTATAAATACCATTTATTCCATAAACGCGTTGAGTAATCGTGTTGAACAGAGTGCGATTTATTTCTCAGTAGAAACTCGATAATTCGATATATATAGGAAACAAGAAAGATGGCTATCTTGACAAAGAAGATGAAAAGCTATGAGAAAGGAGAAGAGAGATAAAGCGAGAAGATAATAAGAAGTTGAACTCCTCGAAGCTGGAACACCAATAGGCGCCCACGACTCTCGTCTGAAAACTTGGCCAATAAGAGACGAAAACAAGAAGATGGGACCCGCGAGATTGCATACTACTAGACTACTCTCTTGCGGAACGAAAGACGTTAACTGCTTCAAAACAGGCAAATACAGATTGTGAAAGTCTGCACGGGAGCAGCATATATTTATTTTCTCCTTTATTTTCCTATTCCGATGTGTGCGTATCGAAGAATAGAGCTTTATATAATTCTAAAGAAAGTAGAGTTTCGAGTGACTATATTTACTAGTCACAAATGATCAAAATTTTATAAACTTATGAAATTCAAAATAAGAAAAAAAAACGTAATGTTGCCCTACAAAATTTATAGCTCATTTAATCAGTTTCTTCGGTAGATTAAAATCTTATATAATTTCTATGGATGAAAAGTATGGAAAAAAGTATATATCAACGAAACGTTTACAACGTATGTTACAAAAAATCAATGATGTAGCACAAGGCTTGAAGAGTTGATGAATGAGACGCCAGCTTCAAGAAATGAAATTAATTTTTTGCAATTCCATTCGTCTCGTTCAGTCGTCGTCGATAAGGGTGCGCCGACGCATTTCGTTAATTAAGCATCGATACGTATAGCGAGGAAACCGATTTACTGATACAATTTTCCGGGAATATTCCACTGCATGGGTGAGCGAAATGAAAAGACAAAATAGAAACTCAGCCTCGAAAGGTTTGATATTTTATCTAGTCACTCATGAATCGAAGGGTACCATAAAATTCAGCAATTAATCGGCTCATATCTGCAGTTTAAGTTTCCTTAAAAATGAAAAAGAAAAGAAAACCAAAAAACAACAACATTAAGAAAGTTTGCCTTACAAATAAAAGTCAATAAAAGTGCGTTGCAGTGTATCGAGAGCCAGTGTATCAAAGACACATAAAGAGAACGATAGGGAACTAAAAAGAAAAAAAACAACTTGCTTAGAAGAAAAACGACGAGAGGGATTTTAGCACAGGTGGGTTTAGCTCAGTTTAGCACAGTTCACGAATACGTTCCATTTGATCGATTGGGTTGTCAGAATGATTAGAGATGAAGGAAAAGTGGATACGATAAATTTGGGGAAAATTAATAAGCTACAAGCAGCTGATATTTTCAGCTGCGGACTGATATTTTCATGAGAAAGTTCGATTTAGAACTTAATTTTCAATAATTGATCATTTTATCCAGAACAATCTGTACGCGGAAGGTCTAAGCCGAGATGGTGGAATTTTGTAACAAGAAAATGAGAGAAACTCTGATAAGTCGTCCACCCCGCGACGATCTTTACGTTACGAGAAACGAATTGAGTTCTGGAACGATTCGAGAGGGCATCGACTCGTTTATATGTGCACACACATGCTATACATTGAACGCACACTGAAGCACGATTCTTCTAGGAACGCGTTTGCATTTGGTGCCACAAGCCTTGAGGAAAGAAAAGCAAAGCTCGAAGCTCGCAACAATGTGTTCTCTCTTTCTCGTATTTCTTTCTCCCCGTCGTTCTCCCATCCGGGGATTCGTTCTGTATCGTTCTCTTCACGCGTCGATCCCATGCATACACATATATCGAAGATAAATACGTGCACTAGCATTTATATGGAGTTGTTGCTATAACTCGAGTGTATCGATCGATCGATAGATACCAAAGGAAAAAGGACGTAACGACGTCATAACTCTTGGTATGAAATTTACTCGATTACGCCTTTTTTCTTGGCAACGCAAATTTTTCAATGTCTCTACTATGTGAATGTTTCGCATACGAACCAGTGAATATAATAGCGATTGGAGTCGCGAGCACATTCTGGGAAACGGATTCGTAATGCCAACTGTCTCTGTATACCACAGTCTCTCCTTGTCGTCTCTCCCCGTCCATAACCCATCCTCCCTTCCTTACCGCCTTTGCCTCTTCCCATCTTCCGCACTATTCCCTCACCGATAGCCCCGTAGAAGAGCGAGTACACGTCGAAGCGGTATTCGAGATAGAGATCCGCATCCGGCTCCATTCGACGATTGGATCCTCAGGGAATGGATCGTGCGCGCTTTCCATGAGAGTAAAAAAGACAGACAGGAACAAGAGAAAGAGAGAGGTAAAGAGAATGAGATTCGAGTATCAAACTCCACAGGCTTTTTTTATACCCTTTTTCCTATTCTCTTCTCTCCTCGTAATGGTATACGGCTGGTGTATTTGCGTGCTCATATCTACATAGATATATTCCTTCTCTTTTCGTCCGATTGTTTCATCACGCTCTTTTGTCTTATTCTCCTTCGTTGAGATTGTTTTTTCGCTACCTCATACATTTTTGCTTGTTTTTTGTTTTTTTAATAGACCAAGAGATTTTCTAGGACTGTATGAAACTAAAATTCGTCGGTTTTACTAACGAGCTTCGGCCTGTCGAGACCGCTGCTGCTGCTTCACGTGGGAAACTAAAACTACTTGATGCAATTTGTAATGTTCTTCACTTTTTATCGCTTTTTTTTTGTTCAAAGTATTACAATTTAATTATATTCAAGAATTTTGTTAGGACGGATTTTTGACAACTTTCCTGGGGATTCGTTGTTCAAAACGGTTTTTCTGTGTACACACCTTCAAGAGAAACGCTTCATGTTCGGTTATTATTCATACGTGAACATTTCCTAGAGGTAGGGGGTCATCCTATCATCAATCCAACAAGGAGAGGGCAACACTAGGCCTAAGAGGGTGTACGAGTTGAGCTGTAATTACCGCTCCGGAGATCGAAACGGTAGTCGCCCGCCCGAGAATTTGGATAGATACGCATCCATCTCCACATCCTGGAGATAGCTCTCCGGAGATATTTGCTTGCCGGCATGGATATCCTCGGAGAATATCTACATATGTATAGCAGGACATACGCATCTTTAGGATTCCGTATATACTCGGATCATCAAACACGAACACGTGCTGAGATTGAGTCCCATAATCATAGGTCGATCAATCGTGATGATTGAACGACCCCCGGATGCACAGGTTCACAGCATGCAATGGTATGTGCATAGAAAGAGAATTTGCTAGAGACATTATTCTCCTGAAATGGAATATCCAAAAAAGTAAAAGCATTTACACTATTTAATCATTCATTATATTAATGAATGAAACGAAAGGCTTATTTTCACAAATTAATAAATTCATGGTTGCTTTAAGAATTTTCTGGGATTGGCAATCATCATCTGCACATCGTTGTTCGATTATGAAGCATAGAGCTATACATAAAAACGAACTACAATTAATCGAACACCGATGAACCTCCTTTTTCAATTTCCTGTCCACGATCTCGTTATTTTCATCACGAACTTTTAATTCCTCATACTTTTTAGTTGCGAAGGTGTGGTAAGAAAAAATCACGAAAGCAATTGCGCGAGATTCTTTTCATTTGTTCAGACCATTAGAGAAGAGCCGAGAAAAAATATAAGTATACCGAAGAAAAATACGCAAGTTGAGTAGCCTCGAAAGGTTGAGCTTTGTTTATTATGCCCTTCAACTTTTCACCATTCGATGATATGATGAGATTCAGGTACGAAGAAAAGTTGGGAAATAAAAATAAAAAGGCGAACGAGGCAGGAACAGACGAACAATCTGGACTCCGTCCCTCGCTCTCACGACGGCTAGCATCAGAAGTTGCCCCATTCCGCACCAGCTTTCGCTCCATTCCTTTTCTTATATTTCCTGACAATTGGAATCCTCGAAACGACAGCGATCGCAATGTTGAGAGTTTTTCTCGTTTTTTCCCTCTCGCGGGAGCATTGCCAAGTGTGTTGATTCAAGAAAAAAAAATCAGAGAATCCTCGATCGATACATATATCTATACGTATCGATACACAAAAGTTCATTCGAACCGCGTATTTCTTCGGAAAATGCAAAAAGCTACATCCAACGATTCTGATACAAAAAAATTGAACATTACTTCGGTATAACTTTCTTCCTGTCACCATTAGTGAAAAACTAATAGCTTTCATGTTTCCATCTCATGTTTTTTGGATACATTGAGTCATTTCGATTACCATCTACATTGCACTGACAATTTTTTTTTTTAAACATCGATTATTTATTTGAATTCGAGCAACTAAATATTTTGCTATAGTCACCAAAATTTGTCATTTTAATTCCATATTTCGTTTATTCACAAACCGTCAGCAAATTATACTGTTAAAATGACAACATTTTTGTTTTTACCGTAAAATGTTTCGTTGCCTTTAGTAAACTAAACAACAGTCCCTTTCCCACCGTTTTTTTTTTCTCCGTTTGACGTTTCAATTAATTAGCCCAGTACGAGTTATCCAAAATTACGCGACAAGGTTTAAATTCATTAAAATAATAAATTTACATTGGCAAAGAAATTGTTTGAAATCAAACTGAAGTTTCCTCATTCCAAGTAAAGAAAGATGGACAGTTAGCTAAATAGGAATCATCGGATTACTAGAAACTAAAACTTTCCATCGTACTACCGTCAAAGAATAACCGATTGGAATAAAGTCTTTTGAAAGTATTAACAACATACAACTTTGAAGAACGATAATATCTGAGTTGCTAGAAACAATAAATCGATTGAATTCAGCCAAATAAATGAGAGTTTACAACAACAACAAAAATTGGGTCATAGGAATATCATAAAGTCAACGAATCAATACGAAGCCGAGAAGATGAAAAGTAGAAAAAAAAATCATTCATTTTGATAAACAACAGATTAATATGACAGAAATAGACTCCTCCGTCTGAACACAATTGACGTCTCTAGTTTGTCGAATATTCGAGCAATATTCTTTTTTGAAGTATTCATTATATGTTCTCTTCTCAGCAACGGATACCAGGTCACAACAGAAGAAAAAACTTGCAACTAGCGAACCATTGGTTCTGTCCTTTTGACCTCCTGGGAATTTCTATTCGATGCCCTACCTTTCCCTTTTCCGTTATCGGAAAGTCATTGAGAAGTCTGCGAGTAAACGAGTGTAAAATATGTGCATATATATCAATCGCTGGATGGAAAAAGGACGTAGTTCACAGAGCTTAACACTTCGAAAGGCTATTGGAAAGCCCTTTAGACTCATAGCTCTCGATATAACTGCGTCACAGTGTCGAGTACTTGCCCAAGGGGTGAGTTTTCTTGCCTAGCCGATTGGAAGATCGAACGTTCTTTGCTATATAACCATTTAACACATAGTTATACAATGAGCTTTGAAATGACGACTATTTTAGATCGTTTGGAAGGTCGAGGGGAGTGCGAAAGAAAATTCCAATTTTTCAATAGTCACTGTTTTCTACCTATTTCCAAGTAGGTACCATTATATCTATACGTTATTCAGATAACGTGATTAGCCTTGATCGACAAGACTTTGAAAATCAGGGAGAAGAAAAAACACAAACGAAAACAGAAATAGCTGACTACGCAAATCACAAAAATGCAGTCAAAAATAGTCTGTGCTTGAACTTGCAATGATTTCATTCATCTGTGGATAATAGCTTGGTTTTACATGCAACACAAAAACTCGTATTTTTTTATCAATCTTTCCCTCGAACGAAAGTACCTTGTTACAGGGAACTCGAAATAACTTTCCTCTCAACTATTGTAATAATTTCATCACATTGTTAGGCTGCTTTATGCCAATTAGTAAGATGAACCTCTTGAAAACGACAATTGGTGCATCAGTCGCGGATGTACATTGATTAGAACTTTCGTGCATTGAATCTCAAGGAAATTGTTAACAATTCGCCTTGAAGGAGTTTCCACTTATAAAAGTTTGTGAATGAACCACAATCTGGAGAAAGAGCCATGGGTTTTCTTCGAACTATAATAGATTTTGGGTCATCCAAATTCGTCTTATATAGAAATTCCACTATATAATAATTCATTTATGACATGAAGGGCTGGTTTAAAATTAGTAATTGGCCCAAAATGGTCGACGTTCACGTTAAAATGTAACAAATCTGTCTATAATACTGTCATATCAAAGTCTATCATATCGAATCTCGTAGAACCTTTCGAATTTACGAGAGTGATTGACAATAATAGCTATTAATATTGGAATCCCTTGAATAAATGCTAGGGTCTTTTATTGTTCCATTAAAGTTTCATAATGTACGAGCTGAGTCTGATTTCAGAGAAAAAGTAAATATGTTCTTGTTTAGAAAAAATGTTATTTCAAATGATAAGCTCATTGCAATACGTTCAGTTTGAAGCTTGAATTTGGATTGGGTTGAACACTTCAATTTTTGCGTCACGGTTCGTTAGCTCGACGATTACAAAGTTCACGCACTTTACATTTTGTGGGCAGCCAAAGAGAGCTTGCTGCATGAGAGGGAAGAGAAAATGGTGGAGTAAAAGAGAGAGAGAGAGAGAGAGAGAGAGAGGGAGAAAGTGAGAGCGAGTGAGAAAACAACAGAGCGAGAGGAGTTCATCGTTTACCTTTGATTTACGAAGATATCGATCGTACAAGACTCAACACGTGTTTCGTCGTTCCAATTACGTTGTACGGGAAACGCAATTTCGATAGTTACCATAATCTACGAGCGCTATCGTCTAGTGCACGCTAGGTGAGTAGTGGTTTAGTCGCTGGTTTGTGCACCAGAACGAGCACGTCAACGCAACACAGACCTTTATTGATCCGATCAAAAACTTCATCATATATATTCCCCTCGCGCTAATTGAGTTTCGACACTGATCCATTATTTTTCATTTTATAAAATACGAGGCCCATAAAATATAACGATGCATTTACGGAGCTCTATGATCGTGTGATCTTCCAGACCAATTTTACCCTCTTGATGGAATGCACGATATTCATTAATGTCCAAATATAGCAACGTAACACCGTCGACGGACGAAAATCCCTTAACAGTAAATGACGAGGGAATCCACTGCCGACAATCCGGTTTTAACTAGCATAAGTCGTAATACCAGAGTACGTTGAATTTTCGCTCGAAACTCTGCGAAAGCCGGACTAAAGGAGAGTTTAGTCGGTGGTGCTGGATAACAGCTGTCAAATGGATGCTGTACGCGGTAGCATACCTTTCGTAAGAAGGATCCCACGAGTACAACGATGTCTGTGCCTTGATTTCAAGTCTTGGATCCTAGCTTCGCAGGATATATAACATTTTCAACAATGTGAAAGCTCTAATACGTGTTTGAAGGGCCAAACTCATACCCACAGAATTACACCAGCTGCGAATGGCCGAACGAGTTCACGCCGCTTCGAATTCACATTGAGTTGTGTTAAGTTGGAAAAAGAAAAAACGAGTGAACGGGTGTGGCGAGTGATAAAAGACACAAACAGAGAGACATCATCCGATCATGGTGAATGTCCGGAAATAGTCAGCAAGTTATACACTGGAATCTCTATTTTCGTAACAGCGATGGGACTGTCTGCAGGTCGAACTTTTAAAAGTAAAACGTTACTGACCCCTTGCGAAAGCGAATTGGGCCAAGAATTGCCTCATGCAACAGAGACCAATCGATATCCTCTTCAAATTAAGAGAAATTACGTCAATTAACAGAGGTTACGAAAATTGAGGTCGTAGTGTATAGAAATATTTAAAAACTACACACTACTATAATACGCAATTGTAAATATTTTAGTTTCTTCTCATCTATTGACGAATAATGATCATGACATATTTGATGTGCGTTTTTTTCCTTGTGAATTGTACTGTGTTTGCCTTCGTTTCTGCTTGTTGAGTTTCTCTTATTTTGTCTGATGGAAATTTTCTATACGGCACGCAACTGTACAACCAGCTTCAATAAGTGACACAACTGCATTCGTGCACCTGTGCACTGTTCTCTGACACGTAAATATAAATAAAATGACATTTCTATTTTTATGACTCATAACATGAAATTCTATTACTGGGTGGATGTTTTGTCTTCGTTTCTAATTGTTTTGCTTTGGCTGTATTCTTGCAAGGAGGAAATCTCGTTAAACTTCTTTGTCTTTCTCATCACAGTGGCCATAAATTCTGCAAAAAGAGACCTCACCCTATTCATGGCTTCCCAGGCCATAAAAATCGTAAAAATACTGTTTAACATCGTAAAACGCGTATATACGTAACGATCGAATAACATATTTATATTTATATATATATATATATGAATACTAAGACATGAAATTAATAGCTTCAGCAACGGATTTAATATACAGCATAACATCAGCATGGCAGGAAGCTTTACAATTTTGCTGTGCTCGCGCTCATTAGTTCCTTTTCTAAAGAACGAACAACATAACGATATTTTGCACATCCGTTTTGTGCAACTTTATGCCACATGTTCTCGTTATATCTATAATAAGGAGGTGAGATTTTGTACAGAAAAAAAAGAGGAGCACGATCTTGCGCTAAGAGGATGAGAGAAGTCTACACCCATCGTGGCAAGTGTACGAAGAAGCTCTTTTGGCTCGAAGCCCGTCCCAATGGGCTTTCTCTTCCTCTTTTCTTTCTCCTTTCTCTCTCTCTCTCTCTCTCTCTCTCTCTCTCTCTCTCTCTCTGTCTATCTCTCGCTTTTTCTCTAACACACACACCCATACACTCTCTCTCCCTCTCTCGCAATCTTGCTCCTCACATTGCAAAGTTAACGAATGGAATTTCGACGAATCTCCCCGAGTATTCATTAAGAAACAAGTAGCGAGGAGATGTACAGTTGGACGGGGTTTTAAGGGTTCAACGAGTAGTTCTGCCTTTCGTTTCTCTCACATATTCTATACGCTACCGAGACTTCCTCACAGTCCCATAAAGCCTCGACAGGAAACATATGATAGAAGCGGCTTTTTCTTCCAACAAACCCACTCGTTCTCGCGACTGTGAATTCTCGGCTAAACCATCAGCTGTACCACTCACCCTTCTCCAACGAAACAGAAACTATTGAGGATAATTTTACGCCGAAATAATTATGAATAATTATTCAAATGAAGGAAAATTTGTATATAGTTATTTTTTCTTTAAGGAATTATTTTTCGTAGATTCGAATAACGGGTTTTATATTATGATCGAATTGCTTTGTAAAAAACCTATGCAGTTACAAAATCGTACGTTCGTTTTTTCCTGAATGTTTTGAGCCATTTTAAGACATACGGTGTCCCACCTTTTTTATGGCAATTTTTAGGACGTTTTTGAATATAAGAAAAAAAAAATTCATTGTATGTTGATGATGGCGTAAAAAATTGGGAAAATCATCGTACTTTTTCGGAAAAAATGCTTTTTCTGGTATTTCACTATGAGAAAATATGCAATTTTTTCGCAATGTCTCCACACTCCATAGAGTTGTTCAGATTTTTTTCAAAATTTCCTGAAGTTCGGTTTTTGGTAAGAAAAAAAAAAAATGATGCAATTGTTGTACAAGATACGAAGTAGAAATAGTGTTCTCTGAAAATTGCCGGATATTTTCGAACTTTTCACTTCAGACATGTGATCAACATGCTTGAGAGGGTTAAGGAGACTTTATTAAAAAATCGGCGTCAACCATCAACAGAGCAATCGTTTTTGTAAGGAGAATTAACGAGTGTTGTCGCGAGTGTATACCGTTGAAAAGTTAATTATTAGAGCTTTTCAGAAAGAGAGAGGAGCAAATTGGCTGACGTCGAAGTAATGTCGGGAAAAGAGCTTGCGTGACAATAATTCTCGGGTGCTGACACGCTAGTCCTGTATTAATAAAAAGAATATAAAATTCTATACGTATGAAGAGATTGAAGGAAAAAAAAACAATTCGCATGTTCCCGAATACTTTGTAATCGAGGAATTCATACTCGTTAATTCGTATCTCGGAGGAGAAAAAACCTCTTTACTGATGCAAAAACCAGACTATGGCATATCACCTTTGTCTACATATACAATGACATAGGTGAGTCAGAAAAGAGAGCGGTGAAGAAGAGGGAGAGAGAGAGGGAGAGAGCATGATGCAGTACATGATGTGCGATGTGTAGTACGAGAGAACTGCCACGTTCCCAAGATTTCCCATGTGTCGAGCAGAGGTGGTCGTTGTTACGTGCCTTTATTTTTTAACAAACACCGCAAAACTCTGGTACCCGAACGAAATACCCGCCGGGAATCGGTGGAACTTGTGCACTGACCGAACGAGAGTTAAAAAGAAGAAAAAAAAAGTATCGATACCACCTGACGTTTGCGACCATCGATCGAGATTGGAATGAGAAAATAGACTGCACTCTGGTTGCACACAGAGATGTTTTATTTTTATGTGGAATATTTTGAGTTGACATTCAATCAAAAGAGTTGGTAATGTTTTTCATTGCACTTCGCGTTGTCAGTTTTTAATCGAACGTGTTAAAAATGTTGATGAGTTTGTTTGTTTCTTCTTTTTTTTCGTTTTTTCTTTCAATTCATAACTTCAACTCTAGCTGGCATAGAATCGCGATGAAATTATTGATTGAATGACATTTCGAATTTGTTAGTGTACAGATTCTGTCAGTGTTTATTAAAAGCTGTCTTCGCATACGAAAATAACAAACAAGAAACGGATATTGGAAAGGAGTCAAGTTTTGCTCGGAATAAATGTTTCTTTCCATGACAACAGCAAAGTTACAACCGAACATCTCATATCGAACGCTTCATCTATAATAAGCCCACACGTTTTCCTCAAACGACGAGCTTATCAGCAAGAGTTCATCTTTGCCGAATATAATATTTGTATGAAAATGGGAAAACGACATGGTAATATTACGTGCCGGTTTCGACTTGGCTGGGATTAAATGGGACGGCATATAAAACGATTCCTCGTAACTGTATGATAATCGATAATCATGTAGGATACGTGCTCTCTCATGTCCTCACGTACGAGAATCACCATGAGCTTCTCATATCGAATATTAAAAAACAGTATTTGAAAAAAAAAAACACATTCCATCGTAATCCCTTCAGGCAATTTTAACTGCTCGTTAATTAAATATTTTATGTTCAAGATAAGGTCAAATGTCATCCAGACACATTTTAATACAATTTTACTCTAAAGCCTTATTATTGTCCAGAAAAAGTCGAAAAATAACATAAGATGCGTGTACAACTTATTTCTTTCAAATTTTGTGTACGTGTTTACAAAAAAAAAAAAAAACTTTCGTTTAGCCACCAAGGTTCCAGACATCTTATGCGTCTAAAAAAAACTCCGCGAACAACGGCACAAGTAAGAGACAGAAAAATTATTTCTATACGAAACTACATTATGCTAAATTTTGAATATCGATTTTCGCATACTTTTTTACCTCCTATAGTTCATGACGAAATGCATAACAAGTATTTCGAGTGAATTCTGGTAAAATGGCTGAAAAAAAATGAAGATATGTACCAAATTCAAACTCCATCGGTCAATTGGTTATCGAGATATCATGGTTGCCAATCAAAAAGCATATTTCCAAGAAAACTCCTTTGAAAAGTAGTTCATCATTTTATTCCTTTCCGCGAAAAAATTTGACCGTATTCTTGAACGATCAATAAATATCTGTACTAAACTCCAAAAAAACAAAAACAATCTTACAGTTTCAAATTTATTCTATCCTGAAAGAGTTCAACGAATACAAAATTCCAAAGAGTGGAACGGCCTTATGTTGAAAATTCTTCTATGCATTTCAATCTTCACTGAGTTTTAAGATACAGAAGAATAAAAAAGAAAGAAAAGAATGTTGCTACGAATAGTTGAACAAGGAATTCATTTTTCTTTTATTCGCTGTTTCAGGGGTATTCTGCAACAAGGAAGAAGAAATTACGAAGAAGCAATACTGAGTTATCAACGAGCAATCCACTTTCGGCCGTCATTAGCTCGTGAGTACATAAAATCCGATCTCAAAATTACCCTGCAAAACATTTTGTCGTAAGGTTTGAATGTGTTATTTAAGAAATCACAAACGAGAACAAGGAAATGGTGAACACTTGGACATTGAAATCCTTCTGGTTCGTTTCGTATAAAACAACGACACAAATGTCGTGGAAAAGAATTTTTTGCCTAACAATTTGAAGGTTGGCTTCCTAACATTCATCCCATCTTGTACTCTGCTCCAATCGTTCTCAGACACGAGAGAAATGCCAAAGAATAGCATGATAAAAAATGATGAAAAAAAAGTAGAGAAAACGAGGGAGAAAAAGTAAAACATGATCGCAAAGCCGTTTGTTACGCTAGTCGGAAAAGACAATGAGAAAAGAGTGAACGAGATTTACGTTGGATTGGGGGAGCAGTTCGTTATACCCGAGAACATCGACCACGCCTCGTCGACGTCTTCTTTTTCGATCTTTCCGATCTTCACCAACTCTATTCTTTCTCATACAGATATATATCAAAATAGGCGAGTACTTCAGACTGACCTTTTCTAAGCTTCCTTTTTCCCTACTAGATTCGCAACCATCTGACCACAATTCCACTTCGTGCAGTCGTTTGGTGTTCTATGTGCAAGAACAAATTGTGCAATGAAGAGAACAATTCGAATGTTCTCATTAACGCTCCTATACAGGTAATATCAGTTTTTCTCGATCCTCGAATCACGAAATAGAACTTTCGTTACTCAATACTTGGTTGGGTGACCGCTGAAAATGACGTGTGTAACGGTGGCTGAAAAAGAGGCGGTTTTTTTTCAATTTTTGATGGTACCAACCAACTGAAGCTCATTAAAGTAAAAATCAGAAAATAATTTGAAAAATAAAAATTATTAGATACGAGCACTAGTCAGACCTGTTTCCCTTAATTATTCATCGCCATCTCGAAAATAAATGGTAACAAACAGAAAAATTATTAGAAAAAATTGATACGATGGCGTTACTATAATTTCCTTCGAAAAACCCAGAAGATTCGCAATTGGCCAATAAAATTCACAATCTTATTCCTGTCACGGACATCAAAAATTGAAATTCTTCCATCCCGAGCCCTTTTAGGGATGAACATGAACATAAAAGATAATCTATGATGATGGACGTCCCGTTGGATCCCAAAAAAAAAATGTCCAAGTTGGTAGATAGTGGGAGTAGAGAAAAGTAACGAAAAGAAAAAAAAAGCATTTTTCCATTATGGTTAAGAATGTACGAAAAAGTGTGCCGGAGGAACAGTGAATACGGTTATTGCCTTGAGTGAGCTTAAAGGGTTGGCCGACATGTTGGCGAGTGTGTGTTTCCTGCAATTGTTTCCAGCTGGGCCATAGTTTGGTCACATGAACAGACAATAGTCGATTTCGCAGTGACGTTCCTTTCGAGGTTTCTCTTGCGGCAGGTACTTGGAGCGTGCACTTTGGTTAGCGCTTGAATATCCGACGATGAAACTCGAAGGATGCAAATCCAACCCAAACAAACCGAAACAAGTAGAGAAAAGGGTGGAAAATTACCAGTGAAAATGCATTGGCGAAATTTTTAAACAAATGGACGTAACTGGAATGTTTTTACATTTTATATCATTCGAAGCTTACACCCTTATGATTCCAACTGTATACATCAACACAATAGATATATGCATGTGAGCTACGCGCCAATTCGCACAGGAAAGCTCTCGTTCTGGACGAAGGTCCAAACCAAGGGCTATGGCAAACGAGGGATTCGAGAGAAAGAGAAAATACGTATAGACATTTGTGTTTGTGTGTGTGTGGGCTCTTTCTCTCATTCCTTGTAAACTATCTATAGATCTATATGTATATATATAAAACCAGACGATCGCCTCGCCAAATCGTTGTCCGGTACCAGCGCGTTTCTATGACTCTCACGTTTCTACGAACATACCTTCCATGCACGCTGCATCCACCGTGAACTAGCAAGACCATAGAAGATATATGTATATACATGAATGTTGAAAACACATAGGAGGATCTTACAACACGCGACACTGTTCAAGCTTCTCGGTATTCCCGTTGTTTGAAATAGTTGAACCGTGCTCGGAGAAGGGTTGGAAAAGTGATACCGGCCGTTCTAGCATGGATGGAAACGGCACGAGGACTATATATAGACATAATGTGAAACCAGCCACAGCCTAAAAGACGAGAGTGAGAGAGAGAGAGAGAGAGAAAAAAAGATAGTGGAGAAAGGAGGATAGAGAGTAAGAGAGAAAAAAGAAAAACTAAGAGAAAAAGACATGGAATAAGGGAACTCTGTGGTACAAAGCCACACTATCTAGGTCCTCGACCACAGCTTGCGGCGCATAGCCCAACGATGGTCCTATAGCTGCTTAAGACCCATTCAACGATGCAACGCTCGAATGTGACCAGACACGAGGTTCCCACAAAGTACGAGACTACGGGACGAACCAGAGTCCGGATGACTTCTGTGTCTCTTTCTTTTCCTCTTTTTATGTATATCCTTATTTATCCCTTCATTTCAAGTTCTATTTTCAATTTGGTAGCATCGCACAGAGTACACAAACGTGTACCTTCAGGGTCTGATGAAAAACTAAGCAAATAAACCTTTATCATGACATTGCTTCATCATTAGAATGTTTTTCTTCTTTCAAAAGCCTTGTCAAGTTTCTTCGACTACCGAGTACTATGAGAAAAAAGTACCAACGTTCTGAGTCATAGATTTTTTTGTTTATCATTTTTTCACATTATTTTGTTTGATTCGCGAATCCGATGTTGTACTTTTGATCAAACGAACTCGACGATGTCTTCTGGGCATTGTCATTCGTTGGGACAGTCGAATAATAAATTCCTGTTGCTATAGATTCAATGATTTGCTTTGGAATTACAAATCGAAAATTTCATTTCACTGATCGTTGTAGAAAATCTGTTTCCAACATTTCACTGTGCGAATGAATGTCTCAATCAATTCTTTTCAGAACTATCGGGAATAAATTTAAATTTCCATGAAAATGTTCCGTTAATACAATCGCAATGATGAAGAGTTCAGATTTCAAACGATAGACGCTTCTGACTTTTTGTTGGCGATAGTCAAATGATGTGGAATATTTTTAGAGGGAACGCGGAACCGTCAGGGGCAATCAAGAATCCTTCAACCCTTTTTGCGGTTAAATAATCGTGTGGATTTGAGTATTCGTTTGGAAACATGACCTCCTGTCCCTGGTAGCCAGATTGCCAGGCTAATGACAAAAGGACTACCACGGAAAAGTGGTAAGCCCCACTCGTTTTACTACCACGACCATCTCGTATGTGCGGTTTGGTGTATAACCGAGATTAATTGGACTCACCTACACGAGCCCTCCGGTCCTCTGACTCTAGCTCAGTCTCTTTGACCAACTAAAAGATTTTTGTCCCCTTGTATTTTTTTTAGTTGATGTAACTGTAAAATTCATCTTTCATAATAAGAATTCATGATTTATTCGATTATTTATTAATTATGAAACCAGTTCTTTTGATTCCGAGTAATCCATTGAGTTGTTGTTATTTTTTTCCATAAAATTTCAAAGCTTGAAAAAAAAGTTTGACAATTGAATGACACTAGTTAATTTATGTGACAATTTGATAATGTCACAAAAGTTCGATACAGCCCATTTTCATATAATTACTAATTCATCAATAAGGGTGAGAAAATATCTTATAAATAACTTGCAAAAAAATACAGAATCTATTCATATTCTCATCGTGTCCCCTCTCGCGACAGACAAAGTCGAGATTAAAACACGAACCGCGTACACGTTGGACGTTGCGCACCCCTCGTCTCAACCTCGAAATTCATTCAAACTTCTCTGGGCTTTATTATTAAGTTTGTCAACAAAGTTGGGACACGGATCCGCCCGAGATGTGCCACAGGGTGAGGGCTGAGGTTATATCGTGTCTTCGTACATGTGGGTCTATATTACATGCTTACAAATGAAAGGACGTAACTCTTGTTCTTCAACATTCACAACCACGTGGATTTAGGCCTTTTGATTGTTAAATGTTTGTATAAGTGAAACTAATCTCATTTAATTTAATATCCGCAAGTACATCCATGACAGGCTCGCTAGTTTGAGGTCACCCTTTACTTCGATCCGGATAAAAATACAATGTTCTGTGCCTAGAAAAAAATCATTTTTGGCCCAGAATCGTCTCAGTTCCATTCCAACGTTGTTGATGCTCGATCAATCGGTAGTTCCACCACCGACTGATACTTGACATAAAACCGAAGTGTTAACTTAGGCAGTGGGAGGCAGTTTTGGGCCAAGGTCACTTTCTTTCTGTCCAATGGAAATGGTACTACGTTGAGTGCCAATAGTTGACTGCCATTTAAAAAGCCAGGGTTGACTCAACGCTGTTCAAACGTTGAGCCTCAACAGTTGGCTGCTATCAAATAGCCAACGTTGTCCCAGCTTTGGCCCAGCCTAGATCGTCATTGATTGGTTGCTATGCCAGAATACGACAGTAATATTTTCATAGGAAGACGTCGTCATTGTATTCAGGGATATTGATTAAGTCTTGTTTCAAATGAATTGCAAATCAATGAACGACTAAATTTTCGTCACATGATTCTGGATTGCATTGGGAAGAATTCGATGTGGTCGACTACTCTGTGGGATTGTTTAGGAAAATGGAATTTAGTCAGAAAGGATAAAACTTATGGGGTAGGATTGCGAAGACACAAGAGAGTTCACGAGACAACGATGAAAATATTTTTTCTTTGTTTCCAATTATAATGAAAACAAGAGAAATATTTCGAACTTTTCATGCATACCGCATTTTTCACAATGCACACAACCGTCGGAATGTTTTTATAATTGTTACGATCCGGATTCCGAAGGACGAAGAGCTAAATCCCCTCGTGTCGGAATCCAACAAGAGATATATGAAAAAAAAAATTCTGCTCCGGTTATTTTATCTCTATCGAGCTTGTCCATTTCTGAAGAGACTCACCGAAGTTTATTTACATCCATAGCGGACACGAGGTTGCGTTGAAACCTCGGTAACTTTTAAAAAAAGCGTATTCTTCGACGATGGAAGCTACCAAACAAAAGAAAGGGCGTAACAGAAGATATTTACTATGCCCAATGAACATTTGACAAGTCGTTTTTTCTCCAAGCCGCTGATAGATTGTAGATATACGTACAAGTGCACTTTTGTATACGTGGGCAGAGTAGAATCGCGGGTTGGAAAACGTGCCGCTATCCCGGTTGGGGCAAGCTCCAAGATGCACCGTAGAAGAGTTTGATGATGCACTCAAAAACCAAACGGAACAAGGGGAACAGAAAGAGAAAGAGGAAAAGAGAGGGAGAGATAGAGAGAGAGAGAGAGAGAGAAAATGAGCGAGAAAGCTTGGATCTCGCATTCCCTCACGCAACCTCACCCTCGACTCAATTAAAGCAAAGCTCTGAGAAACAAACGAACAAACACGCAAACACACCGAGACTGACAAACAAACGTGCCGTTGAGCTTTGGCACGCGTATATGGATGAGTAAACTTTACCAAACACACATATCCAAATCCTTCGAAACACAGTACGAGGAGGATGGAAAATCTCCTTGGACCATCGAATGCATATATTCACATATATCCACCTATGCATACATTTATAACGTCATATCCCTCAAACAAGTCCAAAAAGAGACACTCATACTTTCCGTTGTCAGCAAATCCCCGTCGCTGTGAGCTAGAATAAAAAATTCCACCTACAGAAGGATTTTATCTCGAATTTCGTACAGAGCATGATGCAGACATAACGTGTCCAAGTATAGCAGATAAAACACGCAGTTATTCACTCATTCGAAGGGCCTTGAAAACATCTTTAAAATCCTGTAAATTACGCCCTTTTGCTTGTTGGTGGTCGTTGCAAATAGTGATTCAATCCACTAGACTGAAAAACGGAGGAGGAGAGAGACGATTCGTACGTTTTGATCAAGTCTCGTGAAAATTTCAAATCCGAGTGCGAAAGCACGCACCACCACATATACGTTGTGACGATGTCAGGTTTTCTATCGTCGCCCGAAGTGAACAGACAACATTCATCGCTTGTTGAGAAACTTTTATCGCTAAAAACCTTCTACCAATGTAAAGAATTTTATGATTTTTTATTCGTTTTCGATTGTATACATTTTTAAATAAAGAACGAAAATGATCGAAAAAGCCTCTGAAGTATTCAAACGTATTCAGTTGAAAAATAATAAAAAAAAAACAGCCAAACCTC
The DNA here is from genome assembly GCA_013761285.1 of Campoletis sonorensis. Taxonomy (NCBI): domain Eukaryota; kingdom Metazoa; phylum Arthropoda; class Insecta; order Hymenoptera; family Ichneumonidae; genus Campoletis; species Campoletis sonorensis. The sequence goes on along the minus strand of JACEOJ010005883.1, from coordinate 334,171 downwards.
TTTTTCGTAAAAACAGCGATATTCCGACGATCCCTTTTTTTTCAACTTGTGCCAAATATTTAAAGCTTTGAATGCACGTGGAATTTCATCACACGAGAGAGAAAGTTATTGTAAATATTTTCCATAAAAAAAGATTAAATTTGTTGAAAAAAAAAAGAAAAAAAACAATAAAAAATCATATCACAAAATCCAACGGCAATGTTGAATAGAAAGTTGTTGAAAACATGCATCAGTAACAAGCGATAGCAATCGAAACTATGCACGTCGAATAGGTAACTTTTTGTTCTTTCAATGTACGCTTGCAACGAGTGTACCTCTCGACAAATCATCGTTACGCTACTTCGAATATCATACGAGTTCAAAAAAGCAGAATGCACGGAAATCGATGCAACAACGATTGCGCTCTCACCCGGTGAACAAAATGAACGAATAAAGGAAGAAAAAAAAACGCAAAACAAACAAACAAAAAAACCACGTGTACACAAATTCTACACTTATCAACTTGGAACAAGGGCAACATATGAGCAAACGAATATTTCGAGTACCACGTTAATCGCATCGCTGATCTCGTTGTATAGTTATGAAAAATAATATTACGAACAAATGAAAAAACAAAAAAAAAACAAAATTGAAAACGAGTGCACAATTAGTTGAGTTTAATGAAAAGCTGGCAACAGACAAAAGTATCGAACGTCCAAGAGTATGCTTCGATGAAGGCTGTTGAGCCAATAATTGCAATTACGTTCACGACAAAGAAACGACGAAATAAATAAATTTAAATTCATTTCATAATTTCTCAAAAAAAAAAAAAAAAAAAAAAACAATCCTCAAGGTGTATTCCAATGATTTTTCGCTGTAGGGTGGCTCCGTTAAACTTCAAATGCATATTCTAGATTGTGAACGAAGCATCGTAAGTGAAAATTGTCGTTACTAAAACCACATTCCATTATTTCCTCTCCCTCTCTCTCTCTCTCTCTTTCTCTTTATCTCTCTTCCTTGTTCCCTAATTTCATTTTTGGGTCTAATGTTCTGGAAAGGACAATTTACATAAATACCTTTATACATACACGTATAAATATAACTTATAAATATCTATATGTATATATAAACGAGATATACTCGTAAAAGGTATATGTTACGATAGCGGTACAATCATACGCGTGGAAAGTCACGACAAGAGTTGAAAATAATTGCCGTTAACCTTACCGAGTGGTCGAGACGGTTGTCTCTCTGGGAGAAACGAGAATGGTTGAGAAGAGTAGGAGGAGAAGGGAGGGGGGGAGGTTGGGATAGAAAAAACGATAGTATGGACCGTTGCCAAAACGGAAAAAGGTATGGAAAACAGAGTGGAAAGCACAAAACGGAGATTAACCCTCCGGTGCTTCGAACCACGAGGCAGAACGATGGGAGGATTGCAGGGGTACAAGGGTTGAGTAAAAGAGCGTGAAAGAGTAAGAGAGAAAGATAGAGATAGAGAGAGAGAGCGAGAGAGAGAGAGAGGGAGTAAAACCAGGACTGTATTGCGCGAGATGCCTCGTCGAGTTTATAATTAATACTCCGGCACGGACGGCTCGATCGTTAACGGCAATTGGAACGAGAGACGAGAGGCACTTCGCGAAATTTAAGAGACACGAGCATTGCCTCGAATAAATATATATTTATACAAAGTGATATATATATGTATTAATATATATGTTGGTCGATATATTTCTGAATATAGTTGTATATATGTAGAATATATATCTCGGCAACATGCCTGGGAAAGACACCCCGGCATATCTCCGGTGCCAAACAATTCTTTTCCAAATGGGGGCACGAGAAAGGATATGGAAAGTGAGAAAGGCTCGCTTCCTGGCATGCTAAGTAGAGCCTGGTAGTAGAATATTCCTTACGTGCCATACCAGCTCAGACTCAACATTTAATACACACCGTGGATCCTATACATCGAGCCAAGACTAAGGAACAAACAGAGAGCGACTAAAAAAGATCGAGGAAAATGAAAGAAAGAGAATAAGGAGTGAGATAACGAATCATTAATTATTCAACAGCGTAAATTGGTACACAGATTGTAATGTAAATTGGTGGTGAAAGAAAAGGAAAGCGGAAAAAGAGAATGTGACGAAGAAACGAAGTATGAGATAGAGAGAAAAAGTCATCTGGTGAGTGACAGAAGAAATAAATCATCAAAAAATCAGCATCGTTATAAACAGGATGCTGATATGTTCCCTTCAAAAGCTTTTGCTGTATGAGACTCTCTCTCTCTCTTTCTCTCTCTCTTTCTCTCTCGTCATTCGTTCTCATCTTCATCGATCTCTTTCTTTTTTACTCTCACGCCAATCGGTCTCTACTTCCTGTACATTGCGAATACGACCTCCAAATTTCAACGAGGACAACGGTATTCTCAATCTAAATACTATTGATATATGTATACATATATACATTTTTTTCTATATCGATGGGGTGAACGAGGCAGCCAGCCATATCCAAAACTCGTGCTAGCAACGACCCTCGCGCTCTCGTACCAATTTTTTGGCGATCCCTATCTCCCGCCCGTATATATTGGCACCTAGGCTGCACCGTCTCTCTCACGCTTTCGGTTCCGTCCTTCCAACGCCACCCCCGATGCAACGCCGAAGCTACTCTCTGGAACCATCATAGGGAGACAGGGAAAGAGAAGGAGGAGGAACAGGACGGATAAACCGGTCGATAAGGGTCGTCCGAAAACGACTGTGGAGATACCGATATCGTGCGAGAAATTGCTTGAATGAATGAGTGCAAGAGAGACAGAGAGAGAGAACGAGCGATAGAGGGAAAATGCCGCACGGCATGCGGCAACGATCCGCAAATTGGCGGCCGATCGGGATCCACTAATTACTCGAGCTTGGACGTGTTTTAAAAGCTTCACTGCGGTAATTTACGAGCCTGCTTAATATATATATATATATTTATATATTTATATATGTGTGATCCATACATACATAATAGACATTTAGCCTCTTTCACGCTAGAGTGAGAAGAGCGTTCAATCACATGAACGAGAAAAATGTAATTAAAGAACGATAACACATCACACCGTAAAATTTTTTTGTTATACGAAAATCAATAAAAATTATAGAGGTGATATAAAATACGCAGTTTTCAACGAATTTAAATACGTTTGAATTTTTTTTTTAATATCCATTTCAATAATGCATTCAAAATACGTTCGTTGATACTTTTCTCCAAAAATATTTTTGAAAACAGTTTTTGAAACGTCATTCAATGATTTTAGCCGTTTATATACGCTTAACCTTTCGGCTGCACATTAATACGAATACTATTTTGTATAAAATGCAATCTGCATGTTTGTAAGTGATGAATAAATAATAATTTGAAAGCATTTTAAGGTTTGACTCACGCTGAATCAAAATTGAAAGATTCAAACCCGAAAAATTAGCATTTAAAGATCTATCATGCGAAGAATAGTTTAAAAACTGTTCGTCGAAAATAATCTACTCTTTTGGCAAAGCAACGTTTCGAGGAAATTCGTTCAAAGTTTCAAGGATCCTTGCAGCTTGACCCCAAGAATTTGAATTCCTGGATCCGAATTTACCAGAATGTTTATCGGAGTCGACAGTTTCCAAAATGTTACATTTGAAGGGTCCTTTAAAAGGTCGCAATGAAAATAGATTGGCAGCCGAGCGGTTAAAAAACCATAAGAAAGATTTCGCAAAAATTGAGCTACAAAAATAAGTTTATCTTATTTCTGTCCCAAATCGAATTGAATCGATGAATGAAATATTTACTAAAGTTCTTGAATGCTCAAACAATGTAGAATACACAATTGTCAAGACGGTTTCATGATAGACAAATAAAAGCCACAACGGTATAAAAAATAGAAAGGAACGAAATGAGTGAACGAGGTTAAGCATTTATACAGTTTTTCTTATGTATGAAGATGAATCCCAATAGCTACTAACTCAGCTTTTACGGTTCAACTGTATATACGAACCCTTATTTCTTACCACAAAATCCCAAGAGGGTAGAAACACGTTCCTCCACGCGCGGTGTAGCAAGTGGGCTATGTGGTTTGAAGAGCAAAGGAAAATGGTTAAGAAAGAGAGGGAGAAGAGCGAGATAGAGAGAGAGCAAGAGAACGAGGGAACATAGGCGGAATAAGAGAAGTCGGGATAGGGGTGCTATAAACGACTTGAAATTAAAGCTAGAGCGAGGGTAGGTTAAGCCAGCATTACAGTGGCAGCAGTACTTTGACTTTTAAGATGTTCTATAAAAAGCTCGTACAGAGAACGTTTGTTGCAAGGAAACTTGCAGTTCTGGCCCTCTCCTTATTCTTTCCCTCTCCCTTTCTCCCCGTTTTCCATTCTTTCTTCTCGCCTGATGGGGAAAAATAGTGAAAGGAAAAAAGGCGAAAGGAGGAGGAAAGAATTTTCTCGTACTTTTATCCTTTGTACTGTAGCAATCCGAACTGCGATATAACTGGTACAAAGATTTCTCGTTCAATTGAACTAAAACGACCGGAATAAATATCTCTTCTGAATCTTTATGTGAATTTTTTCCTTTCTCTTCTTTTCATCACTGTAATCTCGTCGAAAACGAATAGACAGACCCACAAAATGAATCTCAGATTTTCCTCCACGTTTTTTTTCCCTTGCACTCTCACCCTTTACTACATTTTTGCATTGTCTTCACGTAAACAAAATGGAATATGGCTCAAGCATTTCTTCGTTATCCTCTCAACTCTTGGCAAACTCACATATTTTCGTCGTAGAAAACTCGAGAAAAAAAATTATGGAGCAGGGAGAGAGAGAACGTATTGTAAAAAGGTCTTGATTCTCCGGCGAAGGAGCGAAGTGTAACGTCGAATAAATCTCATGAGAAGGGGGTGCACTGTGTTTGGTAGTGAAACATATATATAAATTCTTTTTACGAAGTGGCCCTTTGAGAGAGCTCAACCGTGGAATAACTGGTTCAGTCAGAGTGTGGAAAAAAAGAAAACGTACAGGATCCTGATACAGTTGAGCTCCTTGACATACAGGTATACAGAAAATATTTGAACATAAGTATTTAGAGCGTCAAGACGTCGCCGAAACTTGTGGATAAATGAATAACATTCCCACCAAAAAATCTTCTCATTTTTCTTATTTCATTCCACATTCACATACCTATTTCAGTCTCATTTAGTTTGATACATAAATTATCCTAGATGAAAACGTCTGACTAGAGATTTTGACCTGCAAAGCCCCTCTTTGAGTCTTGTTAGTGTTGAAAATTTCCACGATGATTGCATAAAGTAAAACGTGTCAGGATGAAAAGCACAGAGTGAAAGAGAGAGAGAGAGAGAGAGAGAGAGAGCAAAAGAGAGGAGTAAACATCAGAGGTGATGGTGAAGTACACCCTCACCGAGGAATAGCATAGTCACCCTACTCCCTGTAAAAGAAGAATGCGATGAGACGACTAAACTGCTGTTTCATCCCTGAGTCCGCCAACTTGGCAAGACAGCGGGGCATACTGTTTGCTACCTAATTAAAGAGAATGAGAGATAGAACGAGAGAGGAACGAAGGAGGAAAATCAAGTGAGAAGTGAGGGAGACATGAGGAAAAGAAAGAGATAGAGAGAGGGAGAGAGAGAGAGAGAAAAAGAGAGAGTTGAAGGGAGGAAGAGCATGTAGACGATTCAGCGAAGGGTGAACATAAGGGTGGGTTTTAACTTCCACTCGGTCGGTAGAGAAACGTTGGGTTCTCCAAGCGCGTCAGCTCAGCTTCACTGAACGTTTCAAGAATTAAGATTCCATCGTGAAACTGTGAGTTGTGTGCCTTGCAATTTTCTGGTTAACCTGACTTTAGCCTTTCTTCCCTCGCGTCGCTGACTTTTGAGCTATCTAATTCTTCTTTCCTCGTTTTTCTCTATCTATTTCTCTTTCGCCTTCGCCATTTATCGACGCGCACTTCAAACAGCGCTCCTTATCACTACCATTTTAGCCTTTCCAAACTTCCCTCGAACTATCGTCAACAACATTTCCTTCCAAAACTATTAGAGGAAAACTATGCGATATGATATTCGCCGCTAAATCGTTCACATGATGAAACTCTTCTTTTTATATCGTCCGCTCATCCCCGTTTTATCTCTTGATTACGAAAATGAAGCACCGTAAAGCTTGCCAGGAAAATATGTTCTTTTAGCCGAAGATGAAAGAGCCCTTTATGTCACTCGATTAGTTGTAACATTTTTATGAAAAATACACGTTTATCATCCCTTCTGTTTATGGCTGTCGCTCACGTATAGAATTACCGTTCACCCATTTTTCCCCTTGTCAAAGAGAAAGATAGTTTGCTTTTTTCTTATATTCTCACAGTTTTTTTCAACATGTTTCTGGTTGTGTCTACAAACATGAGTCAAAACTTGTTGAAAAACAAAAACAAATGTTGTTTTCCTCTCATATTCTCTTTATGACCTTTCAGCCATGTCACTTTAAATGAACAAAAGTTTCAACTGTTTTCGAAATATCTGTAGAGCTGGAACCTGATAATTTCAACCTGTTCCGTTACTTTTTCAACATTGAATAATGATTAATATTTATACATTCGTATAAATATCTTATCCAACATGAATTTGGTATGATAACATTAATTGAATCTCATAAATATAAAGAACCGAAAGTGAACTGCACCAAAGCAACGAAAGCAGACGCAATTGTAACCCCGATACGTGATCAAATTTCTGAGACAATTACTTCGAGTCCATTGTATGAACTCGTGCACAAAATTTATATATATACACAAAATCATCATAATATATAAATATATAAGCGAAGAAAGTCAGTACTGATGAGAAAATCAAGAGCCTGTATTTTACGTGGATTTGGTATTGTCACGGAGATAGCAATAATCGATAATTGTGTTGGCAGAGGCTTACGTGAATCTTGGATCTGCATTGGTCTCAGTCGGCCGAGGAACTGAAGCTGTTGGGATTCTACGTGCCGGGGCATCTCTCGATGGATCGGGCCTTAAGGACAGAAGAGCCCACGAAGCAGCGAGGGTTCAGGCTCTTCTACAACTTGGTGGCCTGTACGCGGATCAAGGCAAATTGCAAGGTGCACTTTCAGCCTACAAAGAAGCTCTTCATGTTCTTCCCGAGCATTATCCTCCTCAAGTGAGTACATATTGCTCGTTTATTTTCTGAAAAAATAATCCCTGTATCCAATTAACTTCTCCTCATTTCATTCAATCTAAGATTCATAAATCCTGAACCCTAAATGTCAACGATTTTACATTTTTCATAAGCTTTTCCTATTATACAAAAATATACTACATTGTCTCGTTGATCACGACCCACAACTGACCTCCACTTCATTGTTGGACTAAATCCGGAATCGCGAAGGAATGTGCATTGGAAGAAATTCATTAAAAATACATTTCCATCTCAATCTTTTACGGATAAATATTTCCAATGTATTTTTCAAAGTTTGTGGAGACATCAAATATTTACAACTTGTTATTCCAAACGATTTTGCTGAGGAAATCATCCAAACAGCATTCGATTCAGTTTATTTTGAAAAGGATGGTTACGCAAGTTCGCGAAGACACCGTGAAGACGATCGCGACAGTTAACGATCCCAAGTTATTCCATTTTCTTACAGTACTTTTTGCATTGAACATATAAATAACATAAAATCGAGAAATTCCCATGGCCTATATATACAGATATACATAAATACGATCGTACGGTTTCGTTTACTGCTTATACGATCGAAAAGGAACTTGAAAATCTTTTCCGACTTGAAGAAAGGGAATAATATAAGGAAAAAAAAAGAAATAGCGATATGCAACCGTTCTTTCCGATCGTTTGGCTCGTTGTATCTTACAGTGAATGTTAGCCAGATATGTCTATGCATCGAAATACATAACATGTATAGTTTCTTGCCTTTGCAATGTCGAGATAGGCAGAGACGGAAGTGAAAGAAGGGAAGGTGGCGAGGGTGAAGGGTTGTTACCAGTTTTTCCTCTGACGTCTTTTTACTCTCGGGGAACTTTTCGACGAGCTGGCAGGCAGGCGAGAACACGCGACAACAAGGAAACGAGGCGGAAAGAAAGAAAGAGAAAAAGAGAGAGAGAGAGAATGAGAGAGATAGAGAGAGAGAAAGATAGAGACGAACGTCTCTTGTGAAATGGGAGTATAGAGGGCAATAGGAGAGCGGGTGGAAGAAAAGCTCGAGGAACACAACAGCGAGCACAACATCGGAAGCTCCCAACAGCCTCTGTGATGCTCCTTGCGAACACGAATGTTCCACGAGCAAGGCCGCTCCAACTAGCACGGGTTTCGATGGAGAAGTTTGCATTTTTATGAGCATCCTCCCACTTTTCTATCGTTCTTTCTTTTTCTCGCTTACCATCCTTCTCTCTTTATCATCCTCTCCCCTAAGTTGTTTTTTTTTTTCTCTCGTGTATATATGATCCTCGTGTCCTTGTTTCCTCAAGCGTCTCGTTTTTGTACCCGACTTATATGCATTCCCGTGGAATTCCTGGCGCGACAATTTATACGAAAAGTATTTTCGTATTTTCTTTTTCTTTCATGCTCTCTCTCTCTCTCTCTCTCTCTGTCTCGGCCTATCTTATTTCTGTCTCCATCCTGTAAGAAACGAATGAGATACACGAAAAAGCAACGAGTGCCAAAAAATCGTTCAACACTTTTCCTCTGTTCATTTCCCCGTCCGACACTCCTGCATATCGCGATCAACTGTAAATACATAAATATTTACTCTTGAAATTTCGACACCATTTCGAACACCATTCACCCTTTAATCAAATATGAGAAATTTCGAACGATATATTTATTTAGTACGAAAGTTGATATGCTCCCGGTGTTTTTTTTTTTTTCATTTGTTTTGGTGCATTTTCGATACTCGGAAATCCTCCTTCTCATACACAATTCATTTTTCTTTTACACTTTGCATCATTCATCAGAGCGAAACATTGAGATAAAAAGGTACAAATCTCTCATGTTGACAAGAATGTTACCCATCAATTTCATTGAAGTTCGTCCTTTGTGCTACGATTCGTTTTCGTAATGGCTTGTCCAAAAAAGTAAATTTCGAACCAACTTTACAAATTGCCTCCTAAATAATCTGTGGTTTCACTCTCTCTCTCTCTCTCTGTCTTTCTCTCTTGGTGAATCGTTTGTCATTCTCTTCTTCGTCTTAAAACAAAAAATTACAATCAGCCCAGCATTATATTGCTTTGAGGCTGTGAATCCGTTACCCTGCGCTCTCCTTCTACATTCAAAAGCGAAATTTTTTCCCACCGTTGCTTCGATCGAAATGAAACCAGTCTTAGCTCACTTTTGTAACGATTCTGCGTGGTCTGAGACTATTTTTATTCTGATCAAACGAGAGATATGGGAGAATTTCGTTTTTGAAATTTACAGCTATCTCTCTCGCACTCATGTTGGCTCAGTCGATATGGTTATTGGCCTGAACGTCGCCGAACGGTGCTAACAGTCAGCCAATCATCGGTTTCACTACTAGCTGTTGCTAACGTTGAGCTTCAGCACAGTTGGCTGCCGTTGAAAAAATTAACGTTGCCCCAATACGTGCTCAAGATCAAAACGATTTCAACATGAAAAAACTGGAATGATTGACTTTATGCGAAATGGTATTCAATACTTTTCTTAATTGAAAAATTGTTTCCCCCTCTCTCCACCACGTCAAAATTTTTTTCGAAATATGTTACGATTTTTATTGTCAAATTCCAGGAAAAGCAAATACAATTTCAAAAAAATACTTTTGAAGCGTTTTTGCACACAGTTGGGAATGAAATCAATTAAAAGAAATGATTTTCGGTGTTACAACGCCGGAATAACGGGTATTGATTGCATTTTGTGAAGAGTACGAGTCAATTCATTGGATAGCTCACTCTTATTGCGTGTACATCGTACTTGAGCGTGTGCATTCAACAAATCGACGAGGAAACTGAACGAGCCTTTGGGCTGTTTTACCAAAGTATTGATATATCTATACAAATACATATAGATTTACAAATAACGAGAATATATCACTTGAATTGGTGAACTTTCATTGGAGCACATACGTATATAGAGAGTCACGTTCAGTCATGAGCCTACGAACTCTGTCAAAATATTGATACAACCGATTGGTTTTTACACTTTATAAACATTGCAACAATATACGTATTCAAAAGCACCACGTGTTGTATTTCATTCGTAATGAACAAAATGTACGTCGTAAAACGAAAAAAAAAAAAAAAAAATACGAAATCTCGTTCCAATAAATCAAGCACGATCTAATAAAGCCCGAGGGTTCGCTGTGAGAAAAAACATCGGTCTAGAATTCCAATCCATCCATTGAACCCGATCGATATTTATACAAAAAACTAACTATTCGATACGTTTTTTATTATGAAAAAAAAATGGATACACCCGTTCGGAAAAACAGGAGAATTGAATTTCAAGCCATCATATGGAACGAAGCTACATTCTTCCTTGACTCGCACGTACGAAGTCTTTCGGTTATCGTTATATTCATTTCTCGGTTAGACGCTAAATTAATTAGCAGGGAATTTAGGCGCTATAAATAGACCGACCAAAGTTGATAGAATAATTTGGTTATAATAGCAGACATATTTTCAAAGCTTATGTGGGACTTTGGAAAATGGCGTTTCCGTCGAGGCCTAATTCAGAAAAAGCTTTTCGAACATCATTACACGTTTACGCGGTACAAAAACGAAACCAAAGCGTTTTTTTTTCGTTTTTTTTTTAATTCACGTTTTTCTGCCTCTCGCTGTATCGCGACGAGGATAAAGCATTCACGAAGCTCACATATGCAACACGAACTGGATGGTAGGAGGAAACAGAATGAACAAGAGAGAGAGAGAGAGAGGGAGAGAAAACGACGTGTTTAAATGTTACCAGGGTAATATCTAGCGTTCCTCTTTACCAAAGGGTCCCTCCATACTTTATATGACGTTTTAATAACATAGGTCCCTTTGTTTGGCAGTGTTTGAGTGGCTAATTAGGTGCTTGCGACCCTCCAAGCTGACAATGCATCCCATGTTTCTCGAGGTAATATTGCAAAGCCTGGTACTCGCCCAGTTTTTTTTTTATGTCGTTCTTTTTATTCTATCGTCCTTTCCACTTTTCTGTTACGAGTCATGTGTGCATATATTTACTTCTTAACCCGTTGGCACACAGAGGAGGCACATTTTTTGTTCGACCCAATAAGCCAATTGTTTTTTAATACTTTTATTTCGTATTTTTATTTTATTTTCCATACACTCTATAAACAATTTAGTATTCATATCCATCCAACTTTTATGAATTCTCTTTCGTTGACACTATATTTGCTGTTTTGTTTAAATAAACCTTTTTTTTCACGCATACTTCCGAGTTAGGATACTATTCTAACTGTTCTTCGTGATTGTTGCCCAAGAGCTTTTCGGAGCTTACTCTACATTCTTTTTTCGTTTGTTTTATTTTCTACTGTTTTTCTTTTTTTGTTTACACCCCGAGTCTCGTACTACTTTAAATAGAACTCGAGCACGGCGCTACCCGGTCTCACCGGTTAAATGAATGCCGTTTGCACGACGAAGCACTTTAATTTTCCGAGAGAATCGCACCACCTTCAATCCTCCTCCCCCGTTTCCCTGGCACCCCCAACCGTCTTGCCATTGTGCTGACCTCGCACTGGCCAAGTTACTCCAACCCCAGAATTTTATGCTTTTTTATAGCGGTAACGTGGACCTGAGCTATACATGTTTATCTGGTTTAATGTCAAAAACTATTGCTATGTATAAAGCGATAAGACTTTTCCCGTTGCTAAACCAACTGTGCCATGTTCAAAATTTCGAAGACGCGTTTACGCTGTTGGCTGGGATTAAAAACAACCTACGCGTCTTTTATAAACAGTTTTTTAATACTTTTTTTTCATTAATTTGTTCTGTTTGAGACAAAGTGAGTGAAACGAGTAAAGAACTCGAACGTTATAGAAATAAATAGAATTCTGAGAGATCTATATTTATTTGATAAAGTTGATGTTTGCACAGGTGAATGAATATTTCGAAGCGTGTACGTGTATTTTTTCTCTTTTTCAATGTGATTGTACACCCTATTCCTTCGCGAGACTTCCCTAAGGGCATCCAATATGAGAAGTTGAATGTCAATATTAAACAAACGAGAAAAAAACCGAACGCAATCATATCTTCTTTTTTCATCGAGATCTGCACTAGTTCGTTGCCATGAAAACAACAACAACAAAAAACTTGTACGCGCGCATCAAAAAATATTGACAAAAGGCTAACCCGCGATTTCAGTTGATCCGTTGTTCTCCATATTTGCCCAGAAAAGATGTGAAACTGAAAACAAACGAACGCAATGGACACACCCGCGGGAATGATGAGAAAACCTCCGCATAAATGCAGTTCCACAAATACGATGGCGTTTTTCGTATTGTTTTGTTTTTTGTTATTTCACGGACTGCACGCAATTTTCTTTTTGTTTTTTCCCCAACACCCTTTCGTTCGTATAACTCTTTGTCACGGTCCATTCTATTCTCTACAACCCGTGACGTTCCAACAAACATATTTCCGGTGTCGCGTTAATATCGATTTGAAAGGGAGAGAAAAATCAAATTTTCTACACTCCACCAATACTGTACAAGATCGATACCGTTGGAAACGTATGCCAAAACGATAAATGTCTGGACAAGAATCGAAACGACACCGCGTTCGTGTGTGACGAGCTTTTCTCGTTTTATTGTTGTGCTACAGTTACGTTATCGATATCGCCATTAGGGACTGGAATTGAACTCCATAAAATATATATTCCTATATATTATATAGAAATACTTGGAAATATTTCTATATACATATATATATATTCGTCTCCCTCCATATGACGCTTTAGCTCGGTCAACCGACCTCGTTGAAACAAGAGACGACAGAGTAGTTATTGGATTTCGTTAGCCGGTGTTGGTTTTACCGTGCGAGGGCCGTGAAAATCAAGTCAAAACGGGGTCGAAATGATGGCATAACGTTTCGTCCGAATTTACACTCGGGTCTCGTTTATCTCCACCCAGAACATCGAGTGTCGATAATCATTCTCTTTCATAAGCAAATCGTTGAAGATTTAACGAATCGCGCGATACCATATCAATTTTAATATCAATTCCCGTACCGAGTGACTGTGGCCTTCGCCATTCATCTTTTTTCACTTTTTTTTTATTCAACACTCTCATTTCACTAAACCTTTCCACTACTCGATAAAAAAAGGTTATTCAAACAATATTATAACACTCCGTCCATTAGCACAATTCATTACTCAACCAAAGTGTTATTAAAAGCTTTCGCCAGGTTTTCAAATCTCTGCGTGCTCACGTAAAATTGGTACAAATAAATTTTTTATACGATTCGATCAGAGGCTTTTAACTTTGCATTTATCAGTACGAATTATCTCGAAATCGGACTAATTCATTTTTAGCATGCGAATTTCACACTATTATTGAGTGTCACTTTGAAAAGTAGAATTTGTTCATTTACTAGAAGATACGCAGCACATTTTGAATACAAGTTTGATTTCAAAGAGTTTTACATTCTTCTTACGAGACAGGACGAAAAACTGCGTGAAAACATTAATCAAATATCGAGGTTCAATCATGGTAACCATAGAATATTAGAAAAGTTAGAAAGTTTGCTTTTGATTTGATCAGAAAATAGCCATAAGTGACATTTGACTTGGTCCACAAGTAAATTAGAATTGCACTGATTCCGACGTAAGTTTTAACGAAGAGCGTTTTGTTATTTTATCTTCTTTTTAAATGAATACCAAACTATAAACTCTGATAATACTACCGAATAGACTTAACGAAGTTCACGTGAATTCTCCCTTATATTTAGCAGTCGAAACTGATAGAACTCGTACGAAAAAAAAAATTATTCAAAGCATCAGCATCGCAAATATCAATAAAGTGGCTCTCCCTCATCATTCATTTATTGAACATTCATATTGACTTTGATTTTATGACATCGAACGAGATACGGTGCTATTAGTTTTTTACAAATTGAGTTATTGCGAATTATTTGCAATATTCCACGTATGATGAATATCCTCTACAATGAATTGTTACATTGAGATTCCTCGAATTCCTAATTAAAGCAGAAACGACATCGAAATAACAAGCGTGCAATGAACTTTGAATATTCTATTTATTGTATTTATTCAAAATCGGAGATCTCGAAAAATTCTAGACGCAGCCATACCCTGGCTAATGATGTATAATGTAAATAAAAATCTATTATATTTATACGATGAAGAACGAGGTTTTATGTGAAAGATGTTCGGTAATTTTCGAAATAACGTTTTCCCGATCGACGTGATTTTTCTTCGTAAATTCTCGTATTACGTGGGATATATATAAGGCAGAGATTTTTCTCTTCGTGTCGTTTTTCTCACGATCGATTGATGCTCGATGTATAGGAAGGTGCGACTCATGAAAAAGAATGGAAAAGGAAAAAAGAGGGAAAGATTTCGTTCAGGAAAGTTTGAGCCCCACATCTTAACCCGAGATCACGTATAAGAACGATAGCTAATGAATCGCAATTCATTGCATTAGCAGCAGCCTCGGAAAAACTGTTTCACAACTTACCCTGTGGTTTAATCTATTAAGTAATTTTACAAATCGTCGTTGAAGAAGAAAAAAAAGCTCAGCATGGATTCATAGTCGATCAATTTTATTTTATTTCTATCGGTTCAAAAGAAGTCATCGGTTGTTATTTCCCTATCAAAATGTTCCAATGAAAGCCAATTCGTCAAGAATGTCACGAATAGAACCACAACTTTACTCAAATTTGTACAATTTTAGTAAAAAATGAAAGACATTATTTCTCTATATTATTCAGAATTCGTTGGAAAATTATTAGTACTTTAAGATTTTCTTATAAATCCATCGAGCACCTACTTTTAAAAGGATTGAAGTTTATTGTTGACATAAACATGCCGGTTTCGTGGTTCGAAGTAATAATGGTGAATCTATCGTTCGAATGAAACCTTGCCATGGATCTTCCTGTTGAAAAAAACGCGCATAGGGACGCTGCTTTTATGTTTATATGTATCTATACGTATATATAACGAAAGGGAGGGAGAGAGAGGGAGAGAGAAACAGAGAGTGAGAGCAGTCCGTAGGAAAGAGTGTTTTTCTTACAAAACGAGGGTCTAATCGGCACCGGTGCGGGGCGATATCTTTCACGGCTTTACGAGAAGAGAGAGAGAGAGAGAAAGAGAGGAAGAGAGAGGTGTAAGACCTCTCCGTCTCTTTCTTTTATTCGGAGATCGAAGCGAGAGCCGGCTGTGTTCGGGGTAAAACATCGTCGGCAAGATTACACCGGAGTTTCACCAGTTCTCAATGTTTTATCGCGATGGCATAGAGGCGAACCCGCGAGGACGAAAAGGACAGAGAAAGAGAGAGAGAGAGAGTGTGAGAGAGAGAGATAAAAGGGAGTATGAGCTAAAGAGAGACGATTGGAGAAGGGGAAGGTGGATTTTGTATGTGTGTAACGAATACCTATCTGCACATGAGACAGTGTAGGTGGACAAAACGAATAGACGGAAGTTAAGTGAGTGGAGAAGGTGGAGGGAGGTGAGAGTAACGATTCCAAATATATATATGTATATAAATCCATATAGGATATGGTGTGTGTGGTAAGAGAAACGCGTGCTAGTGAAAGACGACGGACGGTCACAGAGGGACCTCGGGAGAGTAAGAAATCTCTTTTGTCCAACCTGGATGTTTGATCTTATGGGAACAACTTTTTCATTCTGACCAAAACGTGGTGAGACCGAATGTTCTTTTGCCTCCCACAAAATCTTGGGCTTTATCTATAATCTTAAATACATGCAGGAACCATTAATATAAAGACGAATCTAATTGTCTGCGACTCATTCAACTTCCTGATTACGTATATTCATTGAAAGACGAATTCATTGAAGAATTTTTGAGGCAGCAGTTTCGCTAAAAGCACGATTAAAACGACGCAATCTTTCATTGATAATATCTCTGATACGGGACGATGAAACTTTTTTTAATTTTTCACGTTGTTTCATAAAAGTGTTTTCAAAATTTCGAAAAATTCTATTAAAGAAACGCTTTTTCACCGACTTGGCATTGAAAACAGAAATTATATTATATATCAATCATTGATAAATGCAAACTACAATTTTGATCAGTTTCCCAAAAAGGATTCCATTGTATCATATCCTAGTAATGGCCGCAGAATGGTCTATGAATAGTAAACTGATATGATTGTAAAATGGTTCAATCAAAATTTCAAATCGATGCATTATCGATTGCGAATTTGTACTACACTAAGAATATTCAATGACCAGTACATTACGAAAATGCATTCATGATCATTTAAAATTCAATGATGCGAACAATAAATAATAGATGCGTATGGAAACAATTGTTTAATCGCGAATATAAAAGTACAATTTGCATGAAAGTTCACGCACGTTGCAGATTCGTTTGTGAATACAAAGTGTGGAATAAAAATACTTTTCAATTTGAAAATGGTAGAGAAAAATGGAGAGACATATATAGAAACATTTGGACAAAGCTCGTCCGTAGAATGTGTAGACGAAACGAGACGTTAGTATGGATAAAGACAGAAAATGGTATGGGGGTTGGAAATAATTATTGATTTTCGTCCGATCTTTGATATTATAGAGAGCTCTGGAACGAATGCAACGCCAAGTTTGCAACTGTTTCATGGAGGAAAATATGGTGGCTTTATACATATTACAGCTCCATCATATTTATACATTCATATATATATGTATAGGTGTTCAGTTTTCCCGTTCTCGAAAAGTAGTCCGAGTGAATAATGGCCGGGAACAATGCGCTAGAGCTTTCGAACCCTCGAGGCTCTGAGCTCAAGGAAAGAGGCTTCTTTGACGTTGCCAAGGTATATATTCCACCGTGCGATCGCCCTCTTTTTCCCTCTTTTTCTTTCTGTCATTTTATTTTTTTCGTTTTTCTGTGCTCTCACACCTCTTGTTTTTATTTTTTTCGCTTCATACCTTATTCTCACAGCATCCTATTGGGTTTTACTTCTTTTCTGTGCGACTCTCAAGGCTTTCTCAGTACCTCCATGCATTTTTCACTCGATTCGGGCTCGCAAAATGTACAGAAAAGCAAACCAAAAGGTCCTTCTTCGAAGGGATTTTCTCCTTCTCATATACAATCCCATAAATGTGACGAAATGGTTTTCAAAGATATTGCTAAATTTATAAAGAGACCAACATCGATGGACAATCGTTGTCTTCGACCTCGAGTCCCATAAACATTTGTATACGCAGGGTCTAAACCAATTTCGTTTCCTTTCAGCCTCAATGAAATATTTTTCATCAAAGAGAACGTTTCTTTACTTGACATTCTTTCGGGAGGATGTTGTGTCAAGATAAACTTTCCCGACAGTTAGAGCCTGATATTTTTGACACTTTGTTCAATTTTTTTTCACTGATTCCGTCTCCCGATGTCTTCGGAACTTGGCACATACTTTATTCAATACTTCAAGAAGCAATGCTCAAATCTGTATTCCATTCTCTCTTGTTACTTCGATACAAAATTCATTTATCGAGCCCATGATGTCAAAATATTTCAATAAACTCCATAAGACCCTGTGCTAATGAATCAATTAAGAAAATCTAAATTATCCTCCAACATGTCAAATTTTGTAAGCATTTTCTTCTCTGGTTTTTCGTTCCTTGCTTTTTATGGAACGACACTACAGCCTCAAATAAATCTAATTCTTTGGTACATTTTCAAAGTAAAAAAATGAAGAATTTCGTTAAAAAAAAATGGTAAAAAGAGACTTACCGATGCCAAACAAAAATAATTCTTTTAATAAAAGTTTTTTTTTTCTCAAAGTTTTCTACGATTCGTTATCGTATACGTGTGTGTATAAATGAGCAAAAGCTCGACTGCGTGACCGGCACAGAGAGTTGCTTTAGTATCCGACATAACACCAAGCCATTAGCAGCAGCCGTCGCTAATACCCGAATAAGAAAAGTTCTCGACTTAATCCTCTCACCGCAATCGGAAGACGAAAAGAAGGGTCACACGATCTTTTCTATCCGTTCTTTCGTTTTTCGGGCAAAAGGGCAAAGATTGTACTCCGTAACACACCGTCCGGTTAGCTAACACGAGAAAAAGTGAATGGCGAAGAGGAAATGAGAGAGAAAAGAGAGCGACCGATCGAGCTGTACATCGAAGACTCCCAATTGCCTTTTCTCTCGGAAAAATAAAATCACCCTCAAATTCCTTCGTCTCTTTTCTATAGCCCACTTTCTTTGGCCATATCGAACGTACTTTTACGATCCTGTCGGGCTATTCCTAGCAAACTCATTACAGCCTGCGCACATATATAAACATATACATATATATCGTAACATCAGATTTTTCGTCTTTTACGACCGAGAAACTTGATTTCACGAGAGAAAAGTTCGGCGTACCTCGGAAACCTGGCTCTGATACAGCGTACGTGTGCATTTAAGTATATCTCATAACGCACCTATGTAAACATATATATTTTCATAAAACGAACCCACATAATCTAGACGATTCACTGAACACACAGAAAATAACAATAAAGGAGTTATTAAAACCTTTTTGTAACGAAAGATTTAATTTATGAATTCTCACTAATTACGAAAATTTAATGTGCTTGCAGAGCGTGTACAATCTGCTTGGCGAGACTTTATCGCGGCTCCAGCAATATGCCGAAGCCGAAAGGTGGTTTCAGGCCAGTCTAGCCAGCCAGCCTGACCACGTGCCGGCTCACATCACTTATGGCAAACTTCTCGCCCGAAATGTAAGAATCATTTCTTATGCCTCTTTATTTCTTTCTGAATACTTTGAATTTTCAAAATAACAACAAAACAGTCTTAAACTGTTGATTTTATTAATTTACTGAAAAAGAAAAAAGACTTCAATCCAATTCTTTTAAAAGAGAAACAATGAATAATTTAAATAATTATTTATTCGGATATCAAAACATTACTGAGAGTGTCTCAAATGTATTTTCTATGAATAAACACTTGAATCCAATTCTGTTGGAAGAGAAATATTGAATTAACCAAATAATGATTTATTTTGATAACGAAGCACAACTCAATTCGATTTATCAATAGATATTAATTTTTTTTTGTATTTATTTTTGTCAACTGTTCCAGTCTAGTCGAGTTTTAGAAGCAGAGAGATGGTTTCTGAGGGCAAGGAGACTAGCACCGAACGATCCAAGCGTACACCATCATTACGGTAGGCGAGAGATGTAACCGAGTAGCGCGGTAACCTAATTGCAAACCTCTCCGGGCGTGAGATAACTGTGACCGCTCTCTCGTTCGCAAATTCGACCTAAGGCGTTTCGCATTACGATCTTCCAGCATCCCTTTCACCCCTATTCGTTTTATCCACCTCTAAATCCTCTTCCCCCTCCTCCCATGATATCTCGCCTCTATTTTCGGCCCAAGATTCTCGATATTCTCTTATTTATTTTTTTCTTGGATGTTTCTCATCAAGTAAATTGCTGCGCATGTATAAATACTCATAAAAAAATAAGTGGAATATACACAGGGACTTAAGTTTATGACAAAAAAAAGTTAATTATGCGAAATCTTGGGAAATATTACGACACGAATTCAGTATTTGATTGATGAAATAATTTGATTTTTCTATCAAGATATCAGTTGTTCATTCTGTAAAAATCCTGCTGCAAACTTTTTTCCTACACAGCTGACTTAGTCGTGGCTACAGATTAAAAAAGCATATTTTAGAGGAGACAACAAACAAACTCGAATTTTAAATATTGACAATACCCTAAAAATGTTCAACGAAAACAGAATCCCATACCTTCATTGAATAAGATAAAATTAATAATGATCAAAAGCGAATGAAAATTTGAATGACATTGCTGAAAAATTGATAAATTTGTTAATCATTGTTAATTTCAAGGAAACGTAATTTTTTATACGATTAAACGTTAAAATTTTTCGTCACCTTCGAGGCTAAATTTTCAAGGGAATACTTTTTCACAGTCCAATTAACGAACTCAAATCTCGTAAGATAAAACGTGAAGCCGGAGGCAATTGTAAAAAAGCGAGAGATCTTTTGGTTCCTTGAAAACAATTTTCTTTTTATGATTTACTCCTGTCGAGATTAGTTCAGTTATTCTGGAACGCTCGACTATATTACGTTACGCAGCACCCTGGAGTTTGACTTCTTGATCCTGAGGAAGGCGTTATGGATATGTCACCCTCTGCCTTCGGAAACCCTAGATTAAAAAACACTTGACGATTTCTATTCTACGATCTCCTCAAGAATAGCCACAGGATTTTCTATGACCTGTCTTTGACACGAGGACCCTTGATGCAAAAAAGAAAAAGGAAAAAAAATCGAACGTGTAAAAGTAAAGGGGAATCTGAACTGGAGGGGTGTGGTGAGGGTCGTTGAGCCACTCGGCGCGTGAAAAAATATATGTAAGGGGTGAACGTGTTAGGGTGATGGGCGGACGAGAGAAAACGGAAGAGTGAGAGGGAGAGAAAGAGAGAGAGAGAGAGAGAGAGAAACGACGGGTACGGTAACGATGATGAGGGTATAAGTCAGAGTCGAAAGCTCGACGTGTATTGAAATTCCAAGGGGGAATGCTAAGGGCGAAGAAAACGCGTCGCTAGTGTACCAGAGGGCAAAAGAGAGAAAAAGAGAAAATCTAAAGCATATCCCGGAGCTCACCTACCCTCTTTTATTTATACGACTCCTTCAACATCAATCCCCACCGCCCACAGAATTCACCAGTGCAGGATAGAACCCCAGACCGAATATAGTCTTACGTTATATTTCTCTCTCTCTCTCTCTCTCTCTCTCTTTCGCTCTTCCTCTCTCTTGTCCTCTCTCGAGCTCGCTGCTCCATCGAATTCTCATCTTCCAACTTCTATTCCGTTTCTCCTAACTTTCCCTCCCTTCACGGTAATTTTGCAACACACCGGATGATGAAGCGATATTGATCACGTGTCATAAAATAAATGACACATGAGTTTCTTCAAAAGGCAAACGTCTCATTGAGGATTTTTTTCTCTCAATCGATTTAACTTCCTG
This sequence comes from Campoletis sonorensis, assembly GCA_013761285.1. Classification (NCBI taxonomy): domain Eukaryota; kingdom Metazoa; phylum Arthropoda; class Insecta; order Hymenoptera; family Ichneumonidae; genus Campoletis; species Campoletis sonorensis. The sequence continues at coordinate 313,019 of JACEOJ010005883.1, read as the reverse complement.
TCAATGTTCATTCATACAGTTTTTTTTTTTGTACTTTATGCACTCTTCGGAATTTGATAAATATTATTCGTTTTCTATACTTGGACTTTAGTTTTTTTTTAATTGAATGTGTGTATTTCTTTTTTTTTTTTTTTCATGGAAACGATGGTTCTATATTGAACATATAATCAATTATTTCATTGAGTAAACTTCGAAGGCGAGTTACGAAAAGACACCATTTTTTTGGATTCCAATCAGGCATGACCTATTGACGACAAAATCTTTGAACTTCTTTATCAATAGAAATAATACGTTGATCACAAGTAAAATGAATCAGAAAAAAAGATATAAAATGTCTCGATATTTTCGTCTTCGAATCTGAGTTCGATAATCGACCAAAATTTCGTAATAAATCTCTTGCAAATGACGCAGAACAAAGTGTCATTCTTTTTTATTTTTATTTTTTGCAACAGGGATGTTTCTGACAGCGCAGGGAAGACTGTCAGAAGCGGCAGAGGAACAGCTGAGAGCTGCAGAGCTCTCGAGATCGGACTACGAGCTTTCGGTAGGGGCGGCGTCCGCCCTTCGTCAAGCGGATCGTCGTGACGAGGCGGAAATTTGGTACAGACACGCGGTGGGTCTAAGGCCAAACGAAGCGCGTAGTCACACGAATTTGGGCGCGATACTTCATTTGAATGGAAAATATCGTCAAGCTGCGGAGGCGTATCGAGAAGCGTTGAGATTGCAACCAGGTGATGCAACAACGATGACAAATCTTCACAAATTGGCGGCTTTACTCGCGTGATGACGGGCGAGGCTTGGCCTCATCGTTTTTAATCGCGACCACGATCGCTCGTTATTTAATCACAAAAATATTTTCAATATCGTAAACGATCTTAACGAGAATGAAATAAAAATCAACAACGACGAATACCAAGACATTTACGCCGACGATTACGAATACAATGTAAAAGAGACCACAGACAATTATGAAGAATATGATATGCTCGAGAAAACGAGTTTCATGGATGAACCATCGATGATTAACCGTACCCGCTCCTCCCGGTGTTCGTTTATCCAACGCGGTTCGTATCATTTACGACGAGGTAGTCTTGTAACCGAGGAACGAACGAACCTCATTCGACTCACGTCGTCTTTGTACAACCGACCACTCGTATCGCCTGCTATCTTATATGTAAAGAATAAAGCTTCCTTTATTTTTCTCTAACAAAAAACATAAAATTACTTGTTTCTTTACCATTCACTCATTCCCTACTCCTACTAATAATATCACCATTTTTTTATTCTAGTTGTTAATTTAATCGTTGAGCAAAAATTATCATTTTCAGAAAGCTTTTGAAATGACAACGACGTCGAGGTGTGTGTTCGGTTCCAGGAATGCATAACAGCTGAATCGACAAACTATCAAATTCAAACATGAATTTAGTTGACACGGACAAACCGATTTCCAGTGTATAATATTATTATTAACTCGAATTAAGGCAAAAAACAATCATGACAAAATCCAAGTGTCAAAAGATTGAAGAAAAAATTTTGAACGTTTCTTTGGAATTTATTTTTTCGATTAATTTCAACTTAACTCGCTCTTTAAATAATTTATGAATCAAAAAATGTAGTAAAATTTGTGGCAAAATCATTTTCCCATCAAAATGAACGAAGCTCATTAAAAACGATAACTTACTTAGTATCAAAGATTAAATTAAAATTGAAACCGAAATGAGAACTTCGAGCGTTGGAGGGTAGAAAAAAAACATTATTTCACGTAATTAATTCGATAGATAATGCAGCTGTTTGCGATAGGGTAGAAAATCGCCAGAAATTCATTCGAGCAAACAGCCACGTTCAGAATTTCGTAAATAATATCAAAGAGATATGACGAGGGTTAAATAGGTTTGAATGTGTGCGAAGAGAAGTGTGCCCACGTAAGTTCAGCAGGTAAGTAAAGAGATAAGAGTCTCGGGTTAGCGTGGGGTTCAACCCTCCGTTTCTTAACCTCTATTAATATCGAATCTATTTGCACAAGGACATGGAGACGACGCTGTTAGCAGTGAGAGATTTTGTAAGTATTCGCACATTTATGTGCATACATATCTATATATATATACATATACGTTCAAAGCATAGTTGGAATATTTAAGTTTACACTTTAAATCACACCGTGCGGCAAGAGAGACGACAAGAGAGTGGCTAGGCCACCTGTCGCTCCTGAGGCCCTCTGCAAACACTCAAGAATAAGAAAGAAAGAGAGAGCAAAGGAGAGAGAGAGAGAGAGAGAGAGAGAGAGAGAGAGAGAGAGAGAAACAGACAGTCGCCTACAGAAGCTCACCTTTATTCAACAAAAGAGCTCGGGCTCGTGCTTCGTTATCTTTAAAGCGGTAGAGCTTTCCTCGAGGAGCTAAACTCGAGAGAAAAGAGCCGTTGAAGGTTTTTCGTGGATGAAGACTCCGATCTCTCTCATAGCCTCAGGGGGACTCGACCTTTCCACTCATACTTTCTATCGTCTTGATCACATATACGTCCGTATATACATGCAAGTGTTTCTTATGAAAAAATACTAATGATGAGCATTAATAGGCACTGTTTGTAATCAATCAATGTTAGTCAGGTATTCATGAGTCCCACGAGTGTTTTTGTTAGTGATAATTATTTATTAATTCTGTTACTCGAAATCACCACTGGAAGCTGATTAAAAAGCATCAGAGTGCATCAGTGGTACTCAAATGAGCTCTTTTTACTGGTAATTAGCAACCCCTTCTGTTAGTTTCGATCATTAATGAAAATTCATTGATTTTAGTCTGGTATTCAAGAGTCCCACGAGTGTTTTCATGAGTGACAATTAATCATTAATCTAATGGGAATTGATTGAAAAGAATCAGTGCATCAATGGTACTCAAATTAAGAATTTGAAAAAGGAGAAATGTCCAAATTGCAATTTTTAAAATTCACATAATCGCTACAACTTTTTTTATATTCGAAACTGGAACCCTATCATTCATTCTCTTCGTTTTGAATTATTTCTAAATTCGTATTTGTGGTTTTTAATGTATCGACATTTCGTGATTTCCGTAACAAACAATTTATCGGAATGTTATGAAACCCAAATGTTGTTCTAATTCATGAGCTTCGTTTCGCTCATTTTGCTATTCGCCTGGACGGAGGCTCAACACACTTTTTTTACGATACACCTTCAACATGCATTTATTAATCGCTCTTGAGTTTAGTCTCATCGTCGTATGCTAAAAGAATTCTCTCATTTTATATTGATTAGTTTTTACGATTGCGAAACTCAACAAAGTCTCAACGATTCTGGGAATATGTTGAATAAATTGTTGCGTAGTTATTAAAAGTGGATGTTGAAAAAATGAAGAGAAGAATAAATGTAAATATAAAATACGAGACTAAATGGACTAATGAATTATTGGTAAACTTATTTGCAGCGTTGAAATCGTTAAATTTCCGATCAAATTCGTTGCTGTATATTATTATATTAATTGGATCATTAATAAGTGGACTTGGAATGGTAAAGTCTCGAAGCAACACGAAGTTTCATTTATCGCTAATGATGATGCCTGGTTGAAAATGAATTCGTCACAAAAGATCTAGAGATGAAAACGCATCGACACAAAGATATACGATGAAAAAGCGAATGAAATAACAAGTCTGTACAATCGCATGCATAAATATATATGCAAAAAAGGATGGAGCATTGATGGTGAAGTGAGTCGCCAGAAAAGATGGCCCAAAGCATCATTGTCGTGACTCACAACTGCAATCTCTGCCGGTACTTTAGGTAAGAAAAGGAAATCCGGTGTGGGTAGTGGGCTGGGAGATCGAAAATCGCGAGGATGTGACGGAGGAAGGCCGGAGGCTCAGCACGAACTCCCTCTCGCGCACAAATCGTAGAAGCTTTGAGTGCCGCTACCCTGGGGTCATGAATCTCACCCTCTCTCTTCCTCTTCTCTTTTTACTCGTATATACCTATCTCTATACATCGCGGATGTCGAACTTTGCAATTCCAGCCAGTTCACCGGGTGGTCCAGTCACCGGATTCAGGTCCTCGGGTATTTTCTCACACCTAACATTCCATTCGTCTTTCTCACTCTTACTCTCTCCCTCTTTCTCTCTCTCTTTCTCTATATATACATGTATATTTAAGCTATAAAAGCACGCTGTATGAATCCTGCCATAGCACTCGGTCGACCTTACTTCTCGAAAGTCTCTAGCCCTCGGTCCTCGGGCAATTTCGTCCATTATCCGTTTTATCCGTACAGAAGAGGCAAACTTCGCCCTGGGAACTCTCAGCGTTCGTGAATGTACGGCAAATGCATATACACGTATATAGAATGATATTCATATACATGTGTATATGGATGAAGATATATGTATATGTTTATACGCGTATATATATATATATGTATGTATTGTTGATACATAGATATACCAAGTACAACAAAAGTACACAAAGATAGGATAACTAACACACCAGGGCATGACGGTCCAATAGGAGTCCGGGAACAACTAAAATGTGGCCCCTGGCAAGAGGGCTCTGTGGCTTCCGGCACTTTCCACATTCCTCTTTCTACCTCCGATAAATATAGTTCACCCTCAACAAACGCGTTCCACTATATACGAGATCCGCGAACAAAAAGAGCCCTTTGACGCGCGACTAGCGCGACGAAACGAAATATTCAAGGCTTCGAAAATGTTAGTCTCCATTAGCCACCGCGAGAGTACACTTAAATTTTTTTTTTTTTCTTTCAAATTCATGCGTACATGAACCTGCATGCGGTGTTCATTGATTAATATGGATGGTAAATCCGACGGCCAATGGGTATGAATCGAGAAAAAGTGCCGATACCGAGAACCTCTATCGAGATCGAAATAGAATTCATTCGATTAACGGAGATTTTTTTTTTTAGTTTGTTTTTTCAGGGATTTAGCCACGGAGTATTTTCGCAGAAGAGATTTTTTTCGGACCTTGATATTCCGGAGAACCAAGCTCGCTTGACGAAGCATGGAAAAGTCAGTTGAATTTACGTGCTCGTGTACTTTTAGAGAATTTTTATTTATTTGCTTTTTTTCCGTTCTTCCTTTTTATATTCAACGTTGAAAGTGTTATATATCTGCCAATCGCTAAATCAATCCTATCAACTAATCGCTTCGAAATACACAATCGCTCTCACGCTCGTAGTTTTTTTTTTTTTTTCCACGCTGCTTGAAAAGGACTTATGAATACACCATGGGAAGCCCTCATTCCACTTTTTCACACCTTCCTCTTTCCTCGTTGGACTAACAGGATTTTCATTCACGCAGTGTTTTTTCAGGGAGAATTTTTTGGTCCGTGAAATTTCTTGAATGCAAAAGTTGGCTCGCAATAACAGCCCGTGTTCTCTCGAATTTATGAAAGAGCTTAATACAAAATTGTGCGAAATTTTTTTTTCTCTTCTCTCGAGAGCATTCTTTTCAATTGCAGTTTGCAACATTGTGAAATTTTTCATTTCCAATATTTTTTCACTGAATTAATAATAAAATTTAAATAATTATAAACTCAAACTCTTTTCATAAATATTTGACTAATTCAAGTAGTAAAAAAAATAACCTCAAAAGTGTTCTAATTCGTGAGCTACGTGTAAATACATTCAACGTAGGATTATTGGACCATGTTAATGTAACAACCGAGACGCATCTCTGGTGTTTTGTTATTACGATCAGGAACGTATCTCCTATTTCATATTTATATATCTATATATATTATTTGCGTATTCGTAGGACATGTGCAGAGAAAGAGAGATGAGCAATGCCCAAGGGACTCTTGGCGAACAGGGCACTCTCGGATCGTTGGTATGCACTTTCCTCTCGCTTCATTCCACCAATTCTGAACATTCTCTCTCTCCCTCTCTCTCTCTCTCTCTCTTTCTCTTACACACTCGTAGCGAAGAATACCTGATGCAATTTATGTCCAGCAATTTCACTTAACTATTCATATAGCACGTTACCTCAGGTATTGTTTCATCCAATATATACTCCGCACCGATAAAGTGTTTAACGAGCTTCGAGTTTCCATACAGAATCCGTATATAAATGCACGAAACTATACACTGACTAAACCCTATAAATATATATATATATATATCAACACATTATATCAACACATAAGTATATTGATAGCATGCATAGTTGTAACGGTTACAAAATGAAAGGACTTCCACATCAGTCGTGATTCATCATCCATGGTCAAAGCTTCTATCGAGTTAACAAACAAGCACTCAAACATGAGGTAAAACAATCACTCTACGACAGGCTTTGGAACAATTGACTTTACCTATACTTCGACCCCAGAATTTTGAGAGAAAGAGAGAGGTGAGCTGTCAAACAATTGGGTTCGACATATTAATATACTTCTACGTCAACTCCAATTTGTTCGATTTTTATTTCAGACCTCTGATGCAGACGAAATAAATAAATAGGTTTGCCAAGTAAAAATTCAATGCGATTAGGATATCAACACTCGAGATTATACAATGTTTTAAGTCATTGATAGGTAAGAAGAGCTTTAAAGAAAAGAATTTGCAGCACATGTGGGCCTCCAGAAAAACAAAACATTGATTTACATCATTTTGTCAGCACGTAGTACAATAAAATCTGGACAGTTTACCAACGAGTGTATTTTTGGTGTTATTTGCCAGTCCGTATTGTATCTTCGGGATTTAAATCAAAACTCTCTAGATTATAGTCTGTGATGAAAAAGCTATAAATAGAATGAGGGGTTGGATTGTGCATCGAATCAAATAATTAAACGTTCCTAATTAAAGCAAGTCGTTAATGAGCCTGTGTGCGTCGATGTTTCGTACGTGTCGTATATTTCTGCATAAATATGAGCATGTGATGCAGAACCTTTTCAATGTACGAAGACTCGAAAATGTGTCTTTAGTAATCCGGGTTATGTACAGAGAGGAATAACACTTAAATCCTTCAAAAACCTGCTTTCCTTTCATGCTCATCCCATGCACTTGTTTCTACGACTATAGAGAACCACTATAAATATTAAATGTATCTCATTCGAATATGCCCTACGTGAAAAATTGATATAGTCGTTACGTTCAATAACACCCCCGCATCAAATGAATAATAACAATGTTTCAATATGATAGAACGTCCATGCATAGCATTAGCATTTCAATTTCGTTGACAAGTAATGAACGACCGTCCAATCTACAGCTAATTTACGAATGATTAAATAATAATTATCGTTCCATTAATAAATAATTTCGGAATAATGTTTACTGTGTTGGGATCAAAACATTTCCTACATATGTCATATTATAAACATATTTAATTTCATTCAATTATTTGTGACCACGACTTTCAGGTAAACTGGGAAATTAATAGGGCTGTCGCAGTAAACGAGTTTGAGGCCGAATATGAAAATTAGATGGGAAATAAATTGGAAACAAAGTTGTCTTCCACTGAAACGTGAAAAAAAAACTGTTTGGTAAAACGGTCGTCAAAAGAAACACCTTTCATTAGGCTAATGAAACAAGTAATGTACTGAATGAGAGATACCGAGCATTTCGTTTCGTGTGACGTTGGAAAAAGCATCGCTATTTGTTGGCAGTCACATTAAGCAAAAAGGCCATCCTAGAGAGTCGCTCGCCGAATGAAAAGTAAAATGAGGCCCACTCCGCACGCTTCAATTAGACAAATTAATGAAAAACATCCGTTTTTTATTAGGTAGCGTGTCTACTTTCGTAGACTCTTTTAGTTCAACCATAAAATCAAATGTCAGAGGTCGTACAACATGAGATAATTTAAAAAATGAAAAAAGATCATTTTGAAACTAAGCAATGAACTGAATCAACGTTTCTCGATTGACGGATTAATTACACGGGTGAAAAGACCAAATGAAAAACAGGATTTATTGATGATCGATAATGTGTTTATATAGAGAACTATTCGCGTCAATAAATAAAACAGATATCGATTTGATAAAATCGATAATAAAGTGAAATATATGTGAGTATTTTTGTAATTATAGTTAAACGAGAATGTTGTTATTCAACCATCAATCTCCATGATATACAGGCGTCGAAATGACACACAGACGTACATTGACATTAGTGCATCGATATGGGAATCGCGACAACAGTTGACTTTTGGTTGCTATATCAAATGGTCACACAAGTGCTAGTAACGCGAGATACGTCGCTGGGGAATCGGCTCCTAATTGTATTGCCACAGGTACATGTACGTAACTGTTTGTCTCGTGAACATCTTGACGTTGAGTGGCTCTTGCATGGACGTTCTCGGTGACACTATCACTATAACGATAACTGATATGTCCGATGTACACAATTTAGTCCAAGTGGCAATACATATTAGTTATTCTTGTCTCACTTGGATCCGATCGATATTATTATCATTAGATTCTCTATACATCCTTGAATATCAACTATGCAGATTATCCAACAGACGTATTATAGACGTTGCAATAATGGATTGGATAAATGCATATATTCTATTTCAATACAATTGAGGATGTTTCGTCATTGCATCAAAATATAAGAAAAGATTTTAATGAAACCCTAAGAGCCACAGAATGTTGCAGAAGATAAAAATACTTGAAAAATTTTACAACATCTAGGAGAACCATGCGTTTTAAGGCTTTTTTTCACGTCAGCTCCAAAATCTCATTTCACATTATAACAACTAAATCAATGCATCGAAAATTTTGGTGGTATTAATCTATTGTTGTTTAAAAATTTATGGAGAAACAAAAAAACGTTGTTTTTTATAGAAAGAACGTTTCTATCTTTGCTGCAATATTTGTTTTATGCAATGTGAACAAACATTTACTTTGTCAGATATTTATGATTTTACAACGCATTTATGTGCTTCTGTATTCTTCATAATATAATATTTACATGAGTATGCAAATGAATCATGTGACTAATGGAATTACCTGGTATGAATAAAATCAGACGTTCATTGTTTATGAAAAATAATTTGTCCTGTCACATTGTTCGTATACAAACGTGATATTCTATCTTTCATTAATGCAGGCTCTTTTATTATGGAAATAATAAAAAAAATAGGTTATTCAGTGTCAGGAGATTTCTGTTATCTCTGGTACTTCAGTGTTCGAACAAGGGACAAATAATAATATGCAATTATTTGATATTCTGTCACCAATTACGTGTGGAATAGGTTAATTCGAAACTCTCGAAAAATAAATCTGTATTTGTTGCTTCGATTACTCTTTGGTAACCAAGTTGAAAATGCAGATTGCTCATCCATACACATGATTTATTCATTCTCTTTTCAATGGAATTATTAATTATTTAAATCCCTTTCAATTCGTATGGTCGAAGGACGGAATAAGCTTTTAATGAAATCATTTAAGCACTATATAATTTAAAAAATGGAAGGACTCTTCTAAATACTTAAAATTTTATAGATTTTTTCAATTAGAAATTGATATCTCCATGTTATACTAGTCGTAATGTTTTTAATCTGTATTGCAGCTTTGAATTACTGATTCTTAAAACTATAGAGAACTTTTTTTACCTTCTGTTTCAAATATTCTGTCAATATTATTAGCAATACTTTTAGTGTTTCGTTTTTTTTGGTTGTGGTTTGACCCACTGAACCGACCATTCAGTAGAGAAATGACGTTTAGGATTTTTTTTTTCCAGGCTAAACTGTTATCGTCCCTGCTAAAATGATCGAGCTACGTTTTTTTTTCTTCAAGATTTTGTCTCTCAATCTTTGCTATGATTGATTCAAAAAAGTTGCTGTAAAGGTCAGAGGAAACCATGCCATCTAAAGTAAAGATAATTCAAGGCGGAAAGAATAAAATTTGGAAAACTTTTACTGTGCAGAAGGGAAATCTTCATGAAAATAAAATAAAATTTCTTGGATAAGCGAAAATAATATTTCTGCTTTTACAAATCTTTGTATACTTTGGCAAATGAATTCCTACATAGATTGTTAAAAATAAAATAGCAACTGGTAATTTAATTGATCGGCATTGTGCAAAAAAATTCATGCACCACTTTGAAAATTGGAAAAAAAAACACGGTTCTTTTAAATTCATAATCGAACTATTACTATGTCGAAACGAAAAATAAAAAGCTATTTTCGATAGCTTTCGATGAAACTGAAGGTAGTCACTGCAAAAAGCTTTCGTCATGAAAAATTGACAACATTTTCCGTTGAAATGTATAAAAAAAGGGTGAAAAATTCGTTTCGAAAAAAGCGATCCCATGACGGTTTTAGAGGGTATATTTAAAAAATATATATACGGGAAGGTGGAAAGCTTTCTTTAATCTTCGAAACGATGAATAAACGAAAAATGCGTTCGTAGAAAAAATACGTACAATTTTCAATCTACAACGAAAAACCAACAGTTGTATTCTAAATTCTGTAATTCCGTGTTTCCCGTATCAGAGCAGAAAATAATTATTTATTGCAATTCATTAATCACCGTCAATAAATCACTGCCTTAAAAAGTTTCAATTATTCCATATTTTCGCCAAAGAAAAAGCCAAATTATGACGATTTTATTGGCATTGTGTGTGTGTCTGTGTGGGTGTGGGTGTGGGTGGATGCGTTCATATCAAAGTTAAACGAAGAAAAATTGATGTAACTTAGAGATAACGATTTTACTGATCCCGTACGTCGACGTAACGCACACTACGATGGGGGTTTGTCGAGAAGCGGTAAATATTTGTTAAATTCGTATTATTTGTGTAATGTCAATGCGTCAGAAAATTGCGGTATACCGTCAGTTGCCCCAACCCCAAGTCTGTGTGCAACGAGTTATACGCATCGCTACTGGACGAATTTTCGCAGTGCGATATCGTAGTTAGACAATAATTAAGCCGAGTAAATATGAGCTGTATAATCGCAAAGCCTGGATCAAGCTACCCTCATACGGCGATGCATGACCTAATTACGCATGCATCATTAGCACGAGCGCCACCTGGGCTTTCCCTCGTGCTCAAGGGACTTGGGCTCTCGTGCTGGTGCACGTACACCGACGTCTCTATATTCACACGGTATATATGTGGTTATTTGCGTACGTTCGTATATTATATATAATCAACAAACCTACAAAGCAAAAACGGACTATTTTTTCATATAATTAGTCGGCATTTTAAAAATACGACTTTTTAGAAAGAAAAAACCTCTCATTTTTGTAATCAGCAGGTACAATAATAAACAAAAGTGCTCAGAATTAATATTTTCACTGATACACCCTGTCTAATGGACCTTGAGCAAGAAAAAAAACGTTTTTCAAGGTAGAACCTTCATTTTGTAATTACTTGTTTGATATTTCGATGAAAATTTGTTGTATTTCATCAATTGTAACATGCATCAGAACTGTTGGGGGTAGAGTTTCCGTGCGTTTATCTTTGAAAGACTAAATTTCGGTTTTGTAATGGTTCGAAAATAATTGAGTCGGTATTTCGAATTCCAGAATGATAATATTGCTGACATCGCGGTTTTGACAAATTGTCAGTTTACGTGAAGAGCTAAAATCTAAAGTTAGTGGAGCTGCATATAAAGAGGAAAGTCAGAAGAGCAAAACATTTGGTTGTGTCTACGCGGTAATTCATTTTTTTTATGAAAAAAAGAAGGAAAGGGAAGCAGAGAGAGGGAAAAAACAGGGAAGAAGAGTGAAAAGCGGGTAACAGACAAAAGAGGGAAGATTGCACGCTCTTAACTTTGGGATATATTCTTGCACGCAGAGGACCGAGGGTTTTGCGCGTGTCATAGTGAAATACAAGAGGTTAGCTGTGTTCCCATGCATATATACATACACAGACAATTTGTACATATATAACTGTATATCTGAGTAATCGAGCGGCGTCGACTAATTTAAAGAAAGGCGCTATTTTCCTGAAACGTGACTGGTGAGAATCGGAGGAAAAGTCTTGGGTAGCTTGTCTGCAGCTATAGAAAAAGTCCCTCTGTGCTGGTTGCTTTCTCAACTCCCTAACGACTCGGCAACTCGTTTTACTCGCGATCTCGGACACGAAACACAGTTAGTTCAGGGATGCGAAGCGGGACCACCACATTTATATACATATGTATATGTGTATATATATATACCACCATGGATGGCATAATGTGAGTTCCATTTCGAACGCGAGCCTTCGTTTCAAGGAGTCTTCGACCCTGTGCCGTTCTTACAGTGGCCTCAACCTCTAAGGAGGAAAAATCCTTCGGTTGGGGGGGGGGGATCTTCGATACCGGAAAGTAAAGTAAAAAGCAAGAAGGGGGTTGTTTCAGAGAAGAGGCTATACTCGGAGGAAAGCTCGGAGAGAGGGGATGGAGTAAGAGTGAGATCAAGGAATGAGAATGTGCGGTATCGGAAAACGTGAAAAGAAAATGGGACGAACGGAGAAAAAGAGCGAAAGAAAAACAGAGCGAGAGAGAAAGAGAGAAAGAATATGAAGAAAGGAAAAAAAAAGGAAAGAAGAAACGAGGGTTGCGCGGGGCTCTTTGCTCTTCGATGTAGGAAAAGAGAAAGAGAGTCTCGAGCGGTAACTCGATTTGTCGCCGGTCTTGAGCCAGATGGATCGGAAGTAGACGCGGAGGCCGCTCGCATTTCAAACAGCCAACAAATATATAGTACACACCTCTCTATATACAGATCCATGGACTCTTCCCCAATACTCCTTCCATTTTGTGTGTTCTCCTACCGTCTACCATCCGTTATACTCTTTTTTCCGTATGTTTTTATGGGCTAATTCCATCCAAGTCTCATTATTCGAAGATTATTATTTTCCTCTTGAAAGTAACTGTCATTATGAACTCGAGAAACAAATCGTCAAAACTCACTTTCAATCAGTCGGCCACAGGAGAAAGAAAAAAATAAAAATAAACTACGTGTTTCAGGAATATCTGCAGTGAAACTACCCTCTGAAATAAAGTAAGTCAGGCCTTAAGAGACTGCGATGAAACAAAAACCAAAATGGTTCATTGTTAAAACAATGAAAAGTCAACCGTGCTCACAAAAAAACGCCCCTGCTATCTCTCACCCTATCCTACAAAGGGGTGAATCTAATTGAACTAAACTGATTGAATTTGGATGAATTAAGACATCGAAACAAAGCTTTATAACAATAATATACATATAGTTATACAATAATATATAATATCATTAAAAATGAACTTCGCAAAACCACACTTCGAAGGGTGGTTTCACACCGTTCTTTTCTTCCGTCAGTGAAAAAAAAAAAAATCGCGTTTCTTACCAACTAAACCACTTTAACAATCAAGAGATTCCACAAAATCAAGGGCAGACAACAAAGCAAAGTTCCTTGTCAGATCGAATTATTAGTACATTTTTATTCTAGTCGGTTATTTTTGCATTATTCTTTCATACTGTTTCTGTACTGCTGAGAACTCTTTTCATCAGGTCTCGGACCCACGAAAGGTAATTTTTACGATGAAGAGATACTAACTATCAATTTTTTGCAAAAATTAACATAATCAAGAGACTCGGTAAATATTTCCGAGACAACAATTTTTCCGAAATCGCTCGTTCTTCGTGATAATTTTTTTGTTATAACTGTGGATTAGTCATAATCATTGAAAAACGAGCATAATTTTGGGAAAAAGTCGATCGGAATGGAATCAGAAAATTAGGAAATAATAGCACCATTTCTCACGTTTGTATCAACGGCTTGATAAGAGGGTGAAAGAAAAAATAGCGACTCTCGTTTTCGTGAACAGGTAAATCAGAACGACGAAATAATAAAGGAAATGGAAGGTGATGGAAACCTGGTACATTGAGAGCAAGTTAGATGCGATATATTGATGGCGTCATTTCGATGGTCTACATCGGACACAAAATTGGAGGGAGGAAAAAAAACAGGTCACGAAATAATAATGGCCGACGTTACTGGATTGTTCAGAGGGGAGAATAAATGTTCGGATATTTATGGATACGTTATACCGGCTCGTAGATTTTCGGAATGGGCCTCGTTACACGTTCCGCTGTTATTTATTGTTATATTGTTAATAAGAGTACACCGTGGACCCCATAGAGAATAAAACTCTGCAAGAATCTTTCTAAAAGGGCGTTGAAATTAAAAATAAGAGAAAACCATAACACAGAGCTGAAATATATCTCGTTCCGCACATTAATGTTTCCTGGTACACAAATAAAACATCCGTATCCAAAAAACGAACGAAATTATGAACAAAGCTTTCGAAATTATTCGATACTTTTGTATGGAGCTCTTCCTGAATAGATATTTTCTCGAGTTACAATCAACTCGTCGGAAACTTCTCGGTTGGAAGCATTATGAACATTTTCTGCCAACGTCCTAAATCGCAATTATGCTTGAATTATTAATTAAACTAACACAATTAATGTCCTAAAAATAACGATTTTTTCTCACTATATTATCAGAGAGTCGTAGATTGTAAAAAATGTACAGAAATTCACGTGTTATCCTGACTATTTAACGCTGTGTCCATACAAAGCTGTGAGAGGGTCAAGAATGTATCTCACGAGAATAAGAAGCAGGGGTGGTCGAGTGGTTGTTGAATTGTTGGTAGATGTTAGACTCGGAGATGGAGAAATAGAGGAATCGCGAAAGAGAAAGATAGGAAAAGGAAAATGAGGCAGACAAAAAGGGAGATGGAGAGAAAGGGAAAAACAGAGTTGGAATATACCCAGCAAGGGAGCCATTAGCAAGGTGTGTTTTGCGCGTGGTTCCCGATCAACTGCTCACCGTTGTGGGAGCTTGAAATGTTAGCGATGTACAGGAACGTGGAGCGAAGGAGAACTGTATACAGCAGGAGAAAGACCAATATCCAGGATTCTCGTTCACGAGATTCGAGTGTAGAGATCCACGAATAGGACGAGGAAGACAAGAAATATAGACAAAGAGAAAGAGAGAGAGAGAGAGAGAGAGAGAAAAGAGACAGAGGGAGAGATGAGAACGATAGGGATGCTGTGCTATTGTTGCCGCTTTACCCGCCATGCATATTTAACGCTCACGTTCTCTCCACTATCTTTCACTGACTTGGATACGCCTATCTATATCGAGCCTTTAATTTTCGTGCCCCGATATTGTCATTCCAATGAAAACAACGAGGAAACCTGCATCCTAGTACATGATACTGTAAATAGATGTCAGCGTACATTTGTGAATGACTTCATAGACAATTGACTCAAAAATATTATTTATTAACAGCTATAGTTTAATAAAAAATTATATGTTGCAAAGTTAATTGATTAAGCAATTATCCAACGTTCCAAGATTCATGACCGATGTATGAGAATGCCATCATAAAACGTTTTTAAGAAAGGATCGACATTTTCAAAAGTCAATATCCTCTAGAAAAAAAAGCTTTCTTAGAACAGAAGTAATTAAGTCTTCTTCCTCCAAAGAAGCCATTCCGACTCGAGAGTCGATGTATTTTTTACCCGAATTGAAGTGTACGCCAAAAACTACTTGAATTTACTGCTGATCTTTATTATCATTGCACTCTTTGTTTTCAAATTATTTCAGCCTACTCGCTGATGAGTAAATGAAAGAGTTAGAAATTTAACTGATTGTGGAGATCGAAACAATGACCAAATCGAATAATTCCAAAGTAGATTTCAGTTTATTTCTTGCATAGATAAGCGTAGAAAAAAAAATGTCCGCGAATCGAAAAGGGTCAGGATTCAAGAGAATGTTAAAGTGACGAGAAAAGTTTCACGTTGTATATACTTTTAGAAATCTGACAGAAAATGTTCGAAAAAACATATATATTTATAAATATACATATATAGATAATCTCAATATATAAATATACGTAACAACGAAACGTTTTGTCAAAGAATTTTTTTCATACCCGCGAAATCGTTTATGAGATTCTCTACTTCTCAATCGAACCCAACAATCTCACATTTTACATTCTCATACCGTCGCATAAATTTCATACATTTTTTATAAGCGAACACACGTGCCCGGTTTTGGAACGGCCTACCGAGTAAAACCCCTTGAGAGAAATGACGTTTATCGCGATGTGTATACGTCTGTGTGTGTATCCACGGATCCTAGATGTCGCTCCAGAATGTGAGCTTTCTCGACATCTTTCGAAAGATATTTTCACGGACCAAGTAAGTGGAATTTTCCTGCGAAGGATGTATGTATAAACTGAGAATAAATTCTTAAAGGTATTCCTTCTCGAAGCGATTTTTAAGGGGGAAAAACATCGAGGTGACCACAAGTTCGTGATACATCTCCTTTCAAACTATCCAAATGCACTTTATTCCATTCTCGATTTTGGATTTATTCATCTACAGTTGTCATGGACGAAATTTTTTTGGGACTTTTGCCTTTATGCGACAAATGACAAGTGCAAACTCTTTTTGTCAAACTCTTTTGGCATAACCTCTTTAATGGAGAACTAAAGAGTCGAGGAATACTCCATGCATTTTTTTTCTTTTTTTTTCAGATCATTCTACAAAAATTGGATTTCGAATAAATCGGGGATTTGGTCTGACGAGAAAAAAGAAGACAAGTCAAGGGCAAATCTAAGATTCGTGGTGAAAAAAATGTTGAAAAACAGGATAGGAATATATTGCAAATCCAGATTGGACGACGGTTGAAAATATTAGGTGGATGATCCCGAAAAAAATGAGAGACTTTATTTTAGTCTTAATTTATGGATAAAACACTGTAAAATGTAGGCATTCATGAGGTTGTAATTTCAGCCCGGACTAAGCAGCTAGGCCAAAAAGAACGCGACAGATACCCCTCCCCCCTACTAACCCTTGGCTTAACAGGCAAAAAAGTACGAAAACAGGTCAAACAAATAGCTGCGAAAGGAAAAAAAGTGACTCTGAATTATCCGCAAAAGTAAAAGTGCAAATAAATCCTCTTAACAAAAAACGATTGAGTGAAAGGTTGGGAAAGAGTCTGGAGGATTAGTATGTAATGAACAAATTCGGTCGTAAATGGGAGAGAGGGATGTCTTTTGGGAGATGCTCGTCGTAGAATTTCCCGACAGTTGCCCTCATTAGTCTTAATCACAAAGCTCGAGTTCAGCAGGGACGAGCGGGAAAACGTTAATAGCCATGCTGTGACAAAGAATGCGAGTTTCTTTGTCAGCAGTGCGATCCCAGTTGACAACACCCTACTGCCTCGTTTTTTTTTGCCCTGGCAAATTAACTACGAGCAACGTTAACTATTCGGTAGTTTTAGTCTCTTTTGATCTCCATTTTTTCGTCAAAACTCAATCGTATAACCTACAAATTAATACCAGTGAATAATTTCTTCTTTTATTTTAAATGTACTTTCAAGCGTTTAAATTTAATTTATGCATTAGAATATTTTGAAAAATTTAAATATTTCAAGTTTTCGCGATGAATAAGAAACGAAAGATCGAGAAAATATATAGTTATAGATTCACATGGATAATGAAAATAAACTTCGGCTAGAAACATAAGTTTCTTACACTTTCTGGATGTATAAACTTTTGGAAAATGTGTACGCGAGTTCTTCCAACTATGTCACTGCAAAATACTTGCGACAGTTGCTTTGTCGAATGTCTTTTCCTTCCCTCTTTCTCTCTCTCTCTCTTTTTCTCTCTCTTTTCCATCACCCGTCCCGATTCTCGCGTCACTAGTTTGAAAAAATCTAAACTTTTAACGAGTGCCCTAGAATTCTTCTATATTTTGTATACGTATACATAGAATGGTCAAAGAATGATGAAACTTGCAATGAAATCGGGGTCCTATACCTAATAACTTTTATTTGAGCTCAAACCACTTGAACTGCTGTATTTTTCTTGAAAATTTTTAACTACGCCGAGGCGATCGTGAGATGCACTACAAAGAAGAGAGTTCGGTTTTCTACATCATCGCTATATGGACAGAACCTGTGAAAACTTAACAGGAGTTGAAAAGTTTTAAGTAAGCGAAAGTCGTCTAGAACGAGGTAATCAATTTGGCCAATGATGATTTTCGTTGCTGCACCACCAAATATTTGCCAGTACTACTCGTTATCAAAGTTAATTAACATTTTCACTACACGATCGATAGCAATGTCATTAAAAGGTCATGAGTGCGGAATAAATGTTTATTGGTTCAAAATGAATTCTCTCGTTCAGTTTTCGTATCAAAACGTTTCTCGTTATCGTTTCAATGCATTAGTCCAATTTATATCAAATTATAATTGATTTAAAAAAAGATTATCAGTGCGTTTAACAAAAATCGGTTTAAGTAGTATGATGAAGAATCATAAAAAATTAAGTAATTTTTTTTGTCTGCAAAAACTACCATTACGTATTTTGTGATAATGAAATTCCTAGAGCAATCCACTGCAAATCCAGACAAACCGAAACAAAGAGAATTATGTGAAAAAAAAAACAAAACAAAAAAAGGAACAAAAAAAATTCAATTCGACGCTTTATTCATCGAGTATCTGCGTGTTGATGGTATAACGAAGAGTAATATACCTATAATCACCGTTGTATCTCTGAGCGTTCACGGCAGCCGCTTCTCCGGAGCGTGCTTTAATTAGATTTTCAATTAAATTTTAAAATGTGTACTGGAAGCTCTTGGCTGTGCGGTAATGGCGGTGGTGGTTGGCTCTTTTGCATTTAGTAAGTGGCACGCGTCGATTATTGCGCAAGGTAGCAATTTCAAAAGAATTGATAAGTTTTCAACACAACTAAACTAATAAATCTTTCTATACAAAAGTACAGTAACCGAAAGAGAAAAAAAGAACTAATAAAAGAATTAGAATATTGATTGAAATCAAGGGCAACGAAAAAGGAGCAGTGTGCTGTATTTTTCGTGAAAAACAATTTGCAATCATTTGAGACTGAATGATTGATTCGATAAAATTTATTGTAATTGATTCGCAACTTTGCCATTAGTAGAATTTTTTTTGTTAAGTAAACAAACGAGTGTTAACTTTTTTCTATTTCAAATTCGAGGAGAGAGCAAAAAAGAAAAAGCTTTTAGAAACGTCGTACAAAAGCATCCGGGTGACAAGAGAGGGATCGCATACAGAGTGAGAGATGTGGTTTCAGTGAGTAAATCGATTGTGCACGAAGCTCGTGCGCGTCAATCGATTATTGCTGCCTGGGAAACTATCTGCTCGGAGATCATCATCGAGAGGGAATAGTTGGTGAGTTGGAGAGGCCGAGGGGTTTAGGTTGCAAGCATCAGACTCTGTGGAGATCGTCCCGCAGGAACGTTGGGTGGGCGATAAACGAATTTGCGACCACGAAACGACGAGGAAATTGATTCACGCCGAGGGCGTCGGTATCCAAATTTCCTCAACGGGAATCTGTCTCTGTGTCTCTCTCCCTTTCCCTCACTTCTACCTTTTCTATCCCTACCCTTTTCCAACTTGACATACCGTGTGTGTGTTAGCCAATTAACCCTTTTTAACTCGTGGTAGTAAAGCGATAATATGCGTAATGTAATAAAAATGGAAAACAATACAAAAAAAAAATTCAATTGAAAAAATTAAATTGAAAATAATAATAATAATAATAATAATTGCCGAAGCACTTGGCGAGTTTCTTCGCATAACTCAAATCACATGTTTTATGCATTACTCCAAACTCGCGAAGTGCTTCGGCGATTTTTTTTTTCTTTTTTCAATTCAATTTTTTCAAGTGGAATTTTTTTGTATCGATTTTTTCTTGCCAACTCAGAAAATACAGAAACAGATAGAAAAGGATATATTTCAAAATTGTTATTTGTATTAATTTCATGGTATTAATAAGAATCAATGGCATATTATTAATTGATATGATTGATCTTTATAAATATTATTAATTATTTCTCAATATTCTTATTCATTATTCTCCCCCATTATTAATATTCTTGACGTTTATGGAATGAATGGTATTTATGATTCTAAATTATTTTGTAGTCTTCTACTTTTCTTACCTTTGTTATTTGTTGTGTATTGGTTGTTCGGCGGGTCACGCGCTCGCTGCGGTTTGTTTGTGTTCGCTGTGGCTATCGCTGCCGACCGTCTGACACCAGGACAAATTTTCCCTATGTGAAAATACATGTCGTAGTGACGTAATATTATTAATATTGGTAAGAATTAATAAAATATTATTAATTAATATTATTAATGAATATTATTCCATCAATATTACTAATTAATATTACTGATTAATATTATTATTTAATACTGATAATCAATATTACTAATTAATATTATTAGTTATTGGAATAAAAGGTAGCTATAATTCTGAATTATTTTGTAGCTTTCTATTATTCTTACCTGTATTATTTATTGTGTATTGGTTGTTCAGCGGGCCGGGTGCTCGCTGCGATTTGTTTGTATTTGCTGTGGTAGCCTCTGCCTCTGTGGAATAAAAAGTATTTATAATTGTGATCATCTTAAATATTATCATTAATTACTATTAATTAATTATTTATTTCCTCACCTTTATTATTTATCATCGATGCTGCGTGGTGGTATTGGTGGCTCGACGCGCCGCGTGCTCGCTGCGATCCACGTGTTTTCACTATCCCCACCGAGGCTGCCCCGTCACTCGATCGACCGTATTAAGTGGGGGCCTCACTTGAGACTGCGGCGACAACGGGGCAGCTCTCGGTGGGGACAGCGAAAACACACGGATCGTAGCAGCGAGCGCGCGAGCTCGGGACTGGGAGAGAACCAATCGGATTGATTCTCCCCGCAACGCGCTCTCCCCACGCACCTGCGGGCCAATTCTCCTACTTCTTACTACGATCGCGATACTACGCGCTTACCTCTGGACTGTAATAACACGCTTTGTTTTGATTTGGCTCTACACCAAAGTCACCTATTTATTTTAATTGAATTCCCGAAATTGAGTAATCGAGGGCCATGGCATTGTAGCTTATCGATGCCAATAATCGAAAACGAAGCCAGCCCCGATCGCCGGCCTTTCTTCTATATTCTCGTATCGAATATAAACTTTCATGTGGAAAAATACTTTGATCGCACAAAGGACGTATGTCCAAACGTAAACAAGCGGAACGTTTGTTTACGTTCCGCTTGTTTACGTTCTGCCTCGAAGGAAAAAAGTTCCCGAAACAATCGATCGTGAAAATGAAAAACTACATTTCTCGAGATTGGTTGAATGGATATACTTCGAACAGAGACCAATCGAAAGATCATAAATCATGAAAAATTATCACTCAATACCAGATTTTTCGACCAACTCGTTTGTCCGTGAGTACGATTTGAAATTTTTTGTGAATGACACGAAATGAAATTAATAACTTAGTTGACTTGGTTTTATGAAATTTTGTACACATTTATTAGGATTCTTCAAGAACACGTGCAAGTTACAAACAAACATCAGCATGATCAGTCATTTTTCGAATTAAATTACACCGACAAAAAAATACGATAAATTTCATTACGAAATATCGAAAAATGTGCCGTTAGCTTAGAAAAAAAAATTCCGAAATAAGAATATTCTCAAACTTTAGAGAGTCTTGTCGTCTCTTCTACAAAACTGTGAAGTATTAATCCTGAAGTTCCATTGGTCGTTCGTTTAAAACAATAACTCACGAAGTTCGAATAGTGCACGCGATTAAGGACTTTCAAGTGTATTAACTCTCAGGAGACACGCCCTAAATCCGATCTACAAACGAACTCTCAAAGGTAACGAAAATGTAGAGGGTGTCCCATTTTGACTGAGCAAAGTAGACTCTTCATGACCGAATCGCTGGAAAAATGATTCTTTGTCCATGACCTTTGTGTGTTTATTTTTCTAATTTTACCTCAAATGCACCTAAAACGAGGCATTTATAAAAAAAATTGATAAATACAAAAGCTTCATCTTCTTACAGAGAAATCAAGATTGATCTTCAAGCAAAAATGAAACAAGCTCTCGAACTCTTGGTCCCGACAAATCCCCAAATCCTATCGTACCATTTCTCTTGTTGTTGTGAAACCTCACGAGATTGAAGAACCTCTTATGGCATTAAATGTGCAGGATATAATGGTTTATTCTTCAAACGGAAGGAACAAAGAGAATCGATCTCTCGTTGGAAGATTCGCGGGTGTTAAAAGCTTCGTAGAATCTTTATTCGCACGTCTGGTCTGTGCAAATAGCGATAAGCGTTTGATGCAGAAGGGGTTAGCAAAGGACAGAGTTCGAAGTTTCAGCTTTGTGTCGATGCTCCAGTCTAGAGCTTAAAATTTTAGTTTCCGACCAGACAGGGATAGTTTCCGAGAAGGGCTCGTAGGAGGTTCAGCAAGGGACTCGGTTAGATCAGAGCTACACTGGCCACTCATGTTCCCTTCTCTTCCACATAGACGTATATGTATAGTCTCGCGAACAATTCGCGGTCACATTGGCTGTCTCGTATAACGCTTCCGGCAACCAAAGTTCTCTGGGAACTAGTCCAATCCTCTCAAATCCAGTTTCGGAACGCACAAAGCTGCGGTCCCGAGGATATTGGTTGTTGAAAATCGATCGAAAATCCAGCGAATTTATAACTGAAATATTCATCATTGATCACGTGATTTCGTACCAAAAATCGCACAACAAAACTTTTAAGAACTCGCCTTCGTTCTCTGTTTATTAAGACATTCGTGCGTTGAAACGGATCCTGCGAAAATGCAATTGAATGTGATCCTATCAACTAATTCAGTAGAAAAACCCTGCTTTTCATTTCGCCGTGAATGACTAATGTTTGTGCCAGTTTTCCTGTATTACGTGCTTTCTCTCACCGTCCTTTAGACGCCAAACAGATTCCCTCATTTCTTTCCTAAGCCGTAAGACGTTGAAGTTTGTCAGAGCACTTCAAAGAATGTCGAGTATTTTATAGGGTCGAATATAACAACGTTCTTGGATACGGGTTTACCCACCAAAGTTACATTGCTACCTTCAAACTTTCTAGTCTCTTTTTCATTCCTGGGATCATGAAGTCGCGGATTCTCGATATATGTATGTATACCAAAAATAAAATGACTTTATTTGGCTTGAAAAACTTGCAGTCAACTATACTTCGCTCCGTTGTTCAACTAGTCATTGCTGTAATCCATATGATTTCAACCAAACATTCTCGATTGATTCGAATTGAGGAAAAGATTCGTCAAATTTTGACATATTTCTTCCAAACGTTCTACGAATGTTCCTATCGAATAAATATATTATAAAATGAACGAGAAAGAACTAGTGGTCGGTCTAGTGAGTAAAGACTTGAACTGGTATACCGTGAGTTCTGTCAGAACGTTGTTGCTTGGTATCGAATCCAATGACCACCGTACCAAAATCTCAAAAAAATAATTGTCCTTTTTTTTTCTCTTTTGTATTATTCCCGTATATGCTCTTACGGGTTTTTCGAACTGATCCCACTAGTTGAAAAAAAAATCTCGTCGCGGAAGAAGTAAAGCTGATAAGTGAAAGATAATTTTTCCTCAGCCATTTGACAAAATGTAAAAAAATAAGAGTAGGAGTGAGTTATTCACGAGAGCTGCATATTTAAGCTGACAATGACCTTTTTTTGAGGATTATTCGATCCCAGAGAAAGGTCATAATGTCTCAGTTATCTGGAGAATGTTGTGCACTAAGTGAATGGTCTCATAATGACATTTGCCTGCTGTTGAAAAAGAGTGGTGCTGAGAGAGTGTGAAAAATGGAGGAAGCAGAAGGAAAAGAGCGAGAAAGAATATAACTGCAAAATCCCGGAAGACCAAACGGTCTAGAAACAACGTAAGCGAATTCACGAGAAAAGTGGAAACGAATACGTAATAAAACAGAGTGAAGTGACGAGTAGAATGAAGAGAAAAAGAAGAAGATAAAAAGAATGATAAAAACTGAAAGTCCCGAGTGTGCGTTTATAAGAAAAGAAGAGGAGGAAAGAGAGAAAGAGATGAAGAAAGAGTGCGCGCAGTAGAGTGAGTAGGATCTTTGCTCTGGCCGGCAAGGAGGAAATTACTCGGTTGGACCGCTTCGTCGAGTCGAAAATCGTGGAGAGAACATGAGAAATTGTAGTAATAGCAGGCTCCAAGGTCCCAGCATGGCCTGAGAGTGCTACGTACGTACTTTACCTAGTAAAATGTTCGTCTCAGTTGTCGTGGAGAGCGCGTTTATAAAAACGTACGTGTGGATCTCCCCTGTATTTGTATATGCACACATTATTTTAGTATGAGGGTGTGTTGGACAGAGAAAGAGACAGAGAGAGTACTCTTGGGTTGAAAAGTCCTGCTCTGGGTGCATATGAATATATATAGTCTGTACAAACGAGCATACGTCGCAAATACGAGAAACGTAAGAGAGAAAAATAAGTATAACTATAGGAGCAAGGGGAAAAGAGAAAGGGGAAAGGGAGAAAGCAACAATCGTGTCCTAGCGAAGCAGCCAGCACGTCGGGTATATGTATTTTCTTGAATCTTTTCTCCCCAACCCTCTCGTGGTATTCTATTCCACTGGTTTTTCTTCCTCCTCTTCCACCCCTCGACAATTTCCTTTTCTCTCGCTCTGTTTCTTCATCTCTATCTCTATCTTCGTTCGTTCATTCTATTTTTTCTCTTCTTCCCTTCTTTCTTATCCTCCATCACCCTTTTCCTCTCTCAGAAGCTTTGCTATGTATATATAGATATATATAGAGATATAAACACATATACCACTTGTTTCCATCTTTCTCTCTTTGTCCGTTTCTCGTCTTCTTTTCTCTATCCGACTATCGCATCTACTCTTCTCTCCTTGTTCCCATACCTCTTCTCCGTGGCCCAAACTTGAATCCAATTTTCCACATCACATCCCGCAAAAGTTACTTCGCAGCGAGCTTTCGGAGAGGACAGCGAAGGAGAAGACGGGAGCGCTATACGGAACGGCAGAGGACTTTTGCCGTATACAGAATAGCGGGGTGTGGTGGCACCCTCTTTCTCACTTTCTCTCGTTTCTCAACTCTTTTTTCCACTCCCTTTTTATCTTGCTTTTCGTCTCATCTTTTTCTCTGTCCTCGCGCACGCCGCCTCTCGTGAAACATTTTTATCTTTTCTTTGTTGGAGTAAAACAATTTTAGAACATATTGCCCAAGAACGCTACAGTCGGTCTATCCTTGGAAGACGTAATAACGCGTGTACGAAGGCCACCTCCTGTCATCTTCGTCTTCTCCTTCCTCATCTCCTTTTTCATCTTTATCCTCGTTCTGTATTCCTTCCTTTGTCTCTCCTATTCCTTAAGCCTCTGTTTTTCTGAGTGACCGCTCTTTTCTTTCACCCCAACTTTTATTCTGCCCTTGTCGTCTCGAGTCCATCCATCATTTTTAGTCTTCACTATACCAAAGCAATAACAGCGATCCGATGTGAACAAAACTTGTACGAAAGTATTTAATGAAATTCAAGAATTATTCATTTCTATTTCATTATTTTGTTTTAGCAACCGAAGAAACTTGTTTAATGGTTTGGCAATTTGGATCCCATTGTCATCGTAGAAATGAAATTATCTAAGCTTCAAACACAATTTTTTATTTCATATTGTGTTCTATACAATAAACACATTTTCTGCTGCTTTCAGACTTGACAAATAATTGTCGTCATCAGGTTATATTTCTTGCTGGACGTGACTTTACAAGTCGATGCCATTTTTCTACATTGCAAGAGTTGAATGCACCGGATGCTGCGAGGGTGATTCACGTCCTTCTCAATATAGTCATATATTTTATATTAGGTTTCTCGTAACTGCGTAACTTCATCTATTTCACCGAACTCGAAGACACTTTTCAGATACTTCAGGACGAAATCTCTCGTCCTTAAATCTGCAGCCGTTTCTCCTTCCCTCTCTCTCTCTCTCTCTCTCTCTCTCTCTCTCTCTCTCTCTCTCTC
>JACEOJ010005883.1:175903-287189 GCA_013761285.1 Campoletis sonorensis | reverse complement strand
TCTCTCTCTCTCTCTCTCTCTCTCTCTCTCTCTCTCTCTCTCTCTCTTTCCTTTACTCTTTCTCACTCTGGATCTTTCTCTTCCTCTCTTTGGCTAAGCTCACTCGCCATTGAGTTTCAAACTTTGGATTAATAATGCTTGGGCTTTTCGTGCTGGAACGAAGTTTCGGACGGTGGATAGTCAATGGGATGCGGAGAGACGCGGTACGTCGGTTTTGAAATTTGTGGCGGGTTTGTTCGCGGAGAATTGACGGTGAAATAGTATTTTATATATACATATATATACAAGGACATTCCATCTAAAGTTTCACAGCTCCGTGCAATTCTTTTCGATTTCCTTGTATTTCTTTTTTCCTTTTTTTTTGTGTCGAAAAATATTTGGTTTTTTGTCCTTCAAAGATGGTTGAACAATTAGAAACAAGAAGATTCCATTGTTTGTTAACGACGATTTACCTATATTGCATTATTGCAATATGATCAAAGCTGGAAAACATGAAAAGTGCAATGAGAGATGTAATGAAAAGCGTCAAAGATAAATCGTCGAAGTGTTAAAGTAATATATGGAAGACCAAGGAGTTACGATCTTAAGAGGGAGTAAAAGTAAAAAGTAGAGGAGAAAAAGACTTTGTTCTTGTACGTATAAAGTATGAAGGAGGTAGTAATATATAAGAAAAGAGGCTCTTGAAACCGTCGATTTAAGACGTTCTTTGAGTAATTATTTCACTCGCTCGGGTGAATTATTCACTGACCCGTGAAACATCCCACTTGTTCCTTTTTCCACTGGTCTAAGGGCATCACGTACCAACATCTTAGTAGTCTCTCAGGAAAAAGTTTGCGACGTAGTTTTGAAACGGGCCAAAGGGCCGTGCTCTCTCGAGAACGCTCTGCAATATTGGAAGTGACAGAGAGATCGAAGGGAGGGTAAAAGTGTGTGGAATTGTCGGTTTGCAAGTAAGTAAAGTGCATCTCACGTGGGGGCATTACATTTACGTTCGATGCGAACGACCAAGAGTAACCTTTCGAGAAATTGCATGACTGATATCTCTTCATATACATAGGAACTTTAACGCGCAAACGACAAAACGTTTCTCAGCGATCTAATGATGAATTGATTCATTTTTATCGCATTTGAAGAAATTTACAAATTTATATTCAAGCTGTATGAACAGTTTGAGTATTCTTAAAAGTTTTTTATTAAGTTTTCCATGATCTGGACTCGCACATCGCGGATCTCGGGTTCGAATATCATCCAAACGTTCCAATGGAATGTTTCCAGTCTTTTTTCACTGCAAACCCGGGTGGTTCGAACCCCAGATTTTTGAAACCACATTACTACACCTCTCTGTGAAGTCTCAAAGGTCGACGTATGGCTTCGTCTGCTTCCATGTGAATAGTTATCCTGGTGCAAAAGCGGCAAATATGCTCTTTGCACTTCAAAGAGGCAGCTAAGTGGATATCCTTCTGAAAATCTCTGGTGGCTGTGCTTGAACGTGCTCGCATTGTCACCACAGACGATCAGTTAAGTACCAGTTGCACCAGCAAGATTTTCTGTAGTTTTCTTTCGCACCCTCGGCAAATGCGATAGTGAGGAATAATTAAAAAATGTTTAGGAGTTATGATGAGAAGAATTTTGAGCACTGACAGTTCAGAAGGGACAACATTTCAGTAATTATCGTTTTTAATCAGATTTAAGAAGGGACAACATTTCAGTAATTATTAGTTTTTCCTTCGATCTCCAAATTAAGAATCTAACATCCAATCAATTCAGCGAGAAATGTCTTAATGTCAAAATCGCAGGAAATTTCGAAAGCAAATATTATACGATATGTTACGTGCGGTAATTTGCTCGTTAAATGTGCTGCTTTGATGCGACAGCATGAATAGTTGACTGCGAAGGTACGTTCGCGTTAGTCATTCCACTAATTAGTTTCTCGATTGAAAATGTAGACCGAGTAGCCTGACAAGCATCCATATCGAGTAAACTTGATCAGACAAACGAGAAAACGAAACCTTTTGATGAAACCTGAAAACTCCCTTCGGAATATCGAACCTGCTCAAAATTACTGAGAATAAACCGAACTGTTGACAATCCTGAATAATGATAAATGATAAATTATCATCTACAAAGCCGAAAGCTCTCGATATCAAATCTTCCTAAAGCGAGCGAACACTGATTTCCAGAAGAATAAGAAAGACCATAATTTTTTACATTCACAGTCTAAATCCTCAAAACTGGAGATTTTCACGTAGCACACTCGGATATAAATGTGTATACGTTATTGTCAGTGATGTTTTTTGAAGCGTGTATCTTTACAGCGCGCGAGTACATCCGAATATAATCGAGGGAACGAGAGAAATTCTCCTCTTTTGTGCGAGATGACGACGTTTCGTTCTGCTCTGATATAGCAACTTGCTTCGTCACTCTTTCCTCTTGAGAAGAAGAGACTAGTGGGAAATATGCACCCTATCCACTCTTTCTGGCTGAAGGTAATACCTCCAGGCAAATATCACTATATGGGTGTTAAGGGTGCTGAAACGCGTAGTTCTCGTCTTATATAATACTATTCAGTATATACATTTATATACATTTATATAAATATATATGGAGTACGTTGTAGCGCTCGATTTGTCTCTTATGTATATACAACTATATATATAGATATGCATTGTGCGCGGAAAGTACATGTTTCGTATAGTAAAGCGTGTACGAAAGCGAAGCTTCGCTCGCGTATGCGAGAAACGAGTGAGATTACCCCGCGGTGCGAGCGAACAAATATTGGCTCTTATTCGAGTCAGTTATACGACGCTTACGTACCCACAGGTTTTCCGCTAGCGATTCCACAGCTATCCTACATGTGGACGCGTATATATAAAATATACTACAAATGTGCACACGCAGATACGCGTGGACGGTGCAATGCCTAAGCAACATACAGAATAGATTTCAAAAGTATTATAAATAAAGGACAAAAACACTGTCGTACTTTACAATTTTTGTCGACAGTATAACCATTGAATGATAAGTTCATAAAATTTGCCGTTTCTTTATTTATATTTTTTAAAATTTTAAACGATTTTTCAAAGATGTTAACTTATTAAAATAATACATTTTTTGAATATCCGATGACATAATTTTATAGGAAATGAAATAATCTTTAAAAAAGAGTCAGTGATTTTTTTTTATAAGTCCGATAGTTTAATCGTAAAAGTGAAAAAATCTTGAAATTTGCCGTCAATTCAAGTTTTTCAAGCCATTGTTTGACCTTGAATAACTCTCGAAAGAGTGCATTTATCGTAAATATATCAGAGATCTATTTTGTAGAGCGTGCAATTCCGTATTAAAAATACGTCTCAGCCATTGTGGTACGCTCACCCGCCGGCAAGCCGTGCGAATTTAAAAAAAAAGCAAGTAATCTTTTCTCCGTGTTATATAAATCAGAAACAGCAAATCGCGATAATGAACGTTTAAATATTTGTATTAAGGGCTCATATTTAACAGACGTCTTATTTCACCTTATTGCAACTACTGAATAAAGGGTTTTGAAAAAAAAAATAGTGGATTTTCGTTCGTAACGCATTCACGGTCTGGAAGAGCCAGTGAATGCGTTTTTGGCGTATTCGTATAGTTTAAAAAGCGATAGGAAAGCTTTTCTCTTTTCAGATATAGTTCTTTATTATTTCCTGCCTGGAGTCGCTTATGTTTCCACCACTTTGACTTTGCAACTGTTTCTCCTTCATGTGCTCTGCGCGATTTTATCTCTGCTCCTTTCTACACTTCCCTCCGCATAAATGAAACTGCAAAAATGATACTTTCAACCAGCAGAGATTTCGCGTACTTCTGTCATCACCAGACACGCTTCCCAGTTGAACTAAAAGCTCCGAGGATAATGTCCTCGTGGTACGAAAACGAAGAGCGAAAAAAATTGGATAAATGTTTTATTATTTTTCAAATTTTTACTATTCTTTATAAAACAATTTAATTATGTAAATTGATATTCTTTTCCCTACCAAAGATTCCAGCTGTTATTTAATATTGAATCGATTATCAAAAGCACCCTAGGCACTTTCTTATTCGAAAATACGTGCACGATGAGCACCCAATCGAGTTATATTCATTTAAATACATATCTACCCTCTATAAATTCCTCCCTCGAACGATATTGGTTTCCGTTATATATCTTCTGCGCCTCCAACGTTATTAAACTTTCCATGTATTCCTATATATAAATCCACCAGTGTATACGGATAATTATTACTTCGTGTACATGGTATATATGTAACGTTACGTGCTATGTATAAACCAAGAGTCATAGCAGTGACTAAGGATATGTATACTTATTGAACCTATATATCTATCAACGATAAGCAAGCACTATCATGACGTTTATACCAAAACAAACAAAGCGTTTTAGTCACGTTTTGGAGAGTTACAAAAATTTGTCTTCCGAGTACATAATAATTTGCACTATTTTCGAGAAAGTTGCAGACTCAGTTTCATTCTATTCACATTCTATCGTGACCAGTAAGAATGCAACTGCAGACTTCAGGCCAAAACTTGTTGCAATTTTCCGATTTTTTATTTTTTTCGTTCTATACTGCAGTTTTCATCAATAAATGATCACCAAGTACAACTTCAACGGGCACCATTCTTAACCAGCATGCTGAAGAAAAGGGTTGGGTCCTTTCTGCAACATTTGACACATACAATTTCATTCGTTTCCGAGATTTTATTGAATTCCTTCATTTTCTGGAGATTCGTTGAAAGTTACACGGATTCATGTCCTAATCAGAGAGGTTTGCTATCGACAAAACATTTCTGTCAAAAATGAATGGCAGGATTCACATAAATCTAGTAAGGGAAGATTTTTTGCATGGTACGATCCGCTCGAGACTCTTACGGTTGGATGACGTGAAATGGACACTTTTTATCCACTCTGATTTATTGGGACTTTTATCTAAACAATTCCTAGTCATTCGACCGTTTTTCATGCTCTACATTTTTGATAAACGATTGTACTTTTAAATCGATTAAAAATTTGCATTAATCTATGGTGGTGAGATCAAAATTAATTTCAATAATTCGTGGACGATGTACAACAACTGTTTCTCTCGTTTTACAACCACTTACAAGGTCTCATTATAGCTCCCTTGTAATTCGTAACTCATTGTAAAGTTGGAATTTACGTTACAACATAATTTAGTATGTCCTCAGAATTTACTTTGAACTTTATCATTGACTTAAACTCAAACTTTATCGTCACTGGTTAATAATGAGGTTTGAATTATTCTGAAAAATTTTCGGACATATATATATAGTGTACTTTATGTCCAAGTCGTACAGCATTTTCAAGAGTTAGCTCAAGTTACAAGAAGCTTCGAACTTTACTGCCAAGAAGAGAGAATCCGAAGTTTCGTCGATGCTCCTGCATTGAATGCATGGTTCAAATATAATGACCTACAATTAAGATATTCGATAATTCTAATTGGCTAAATTATGCAGAATATTTGAGAATCTGGTGCTATTATTTATAACCAATCTAACAAATGGACCACTGAGAATATGGCAAAAATAAATTGGAATAATTTTCAAATGTACATACACTAAAAACAAAAGCAATAATCATTCTGGACGTTTTGTAAATTTTTAACACGTTCTGCTAATGAATTTGTGGATAAACAGACGAAAGATGAAATCGTATCTCGATTTGTACACTAACTGCTGGTTCTTTTGGGGTTGGTCAGGATTAAGAGAGGGCATGAAAACGCGTGGATACGCTACTCGATTTATTAAGATGTATGTGCCCGTTGGCAGAGGTTACTGCGGCTGATCGCCGGTCTCCTATCTCGTTATTTCCGAGAATACGAATGCCCTGCACAAAACGAACCCCTTTCCTTTCCTCTTCTCTCTTTCTCTCATCCTCCTACACCCACATCGCAAAAGCTTTAAACTCGGAAGAATCACCTCCGTGTGATCTCGTTCGATTCTATTTTTATTTTTCATTCTGCAGTAAATACAGAATAGCCTTGTGGTTAGTGGTCTCGAGACTCGGAAATGCTCAACGATCTACCGTGATTTATTATCTCTATCTGCCTCTCTCGTCCTACATTTTCCTTCTTTTGTTTTTCTCTCAATCTCTCCCCTTTTCCCCTGTCTCTGTCTTTCTTCCTATTTCTATTTCGACATTTTCTCTCTTTTTTTCCATTTCATTTCTTTCTCTTTCTTTTCCTTTCCTGATTCTCTTTCTCTCTATCTTCTGATGCTCCATTGGTCACTGGTCGCATAAAACTTTGCTGTTGAATGCACAAGCCCCTATACATTTTATCGCTACAAATACACACACGTATAAATATATTGCTCGTAACAAATACTCGTCGTATGAGCATCGCGGGATTTAAACTCCATTACTTTAATACATATTAGACTTTCCACGCCAACTAAATCAAACATCCCGCAATTAGTCTCTAGAGTTTTGGCCCATCAATTATACACCATCAAATCCTGCACCCTATGACTTTTGATTCCCACGTTTTTGTGTAACTAAGAAAATCTAATAATTTATCTAAATATTTGATTTTTAATTACTGAAAATATTCAAAGAGTCTCCGTCATGGAGCCGCAGGGAAAAATATATTCTTCGAATATCACAGATAATAATTATCTATAATAACGTTTGCAAAAATTCGTTAAGTTGGGATTTTTAACGCAGGTCTCACAGAAGAGTTGCCCTCGAAACACGTGTCTTGAGTGATTTTTTTGCAACTCGTGCAACAGGTATTAACCAAAAACTGGAATAACGTCCATTGAGTCATGAGATTTCGGAATATTTGAAAAAAGTTTGGGATTATCAACTTATCTGGAAAGATTTTAACTGTTAAAGAGTCAAAATACTCGAAGAACTCGAAAGTTTTCTTTTTCTCGAAATACCTCTGAGAAAAATGTGCATCTGTTTTCCAATTATTTCTCTTACACTTACACTATTGATCACCATTATTGTCGTTATCAGAAAAGAAAAAACAAAGAGAATAGTGCCAAATTTAACTCTATTATCGCGTAAAAGAAATCTTTTACACTAAAAAAAATATTCTGGTAAATTAAAGTTACTCACTGTAAGGATCACATCCAAAAATACCAGCGATTTCGAGAGTTCTATAAAAGATCGAATTTTCATCTGGAAATGAAAAAATTCACGAAGAATAGAAAACATATTATGACGTTTTAAGGAAAAATAATAAAATGTAATTTGCTCAATATTCGAAATGTCGACGATAATAACTTAAAGCAATTTCATGGAAATTAAATGTAGCATTTTATGATTGGATGATTATCTTTTTTTAGATTTTACTGTAGCTTTGTCAGAAAGTGAACTTTGAAGTACGACTTTTCAATGCAGCAATTACTTAAAAGCATTCGCGATGCGCCAGTGATGTTTTTCCAATATTTTACGTCTCTGGATTACATTGTTTAAAGGATCAAAGGACAGACAGTGCTCTTAGGCAGAATGCGCTGTTTTATGTATACAAAAATATATGTACAAAAACAGATGAGGCGATGACAAGAAAAGGAGTAAAAAGCAAGAGTGCACTTCGTTAATCTCGTCGAAAGATAAAAACAAAAAGCGAGAGACAGGCGGATTATTAATTATCCGTTATATTCTGTAACTGAGCATTTAACTTGCTTTTGTTCTCCGTATCCTGTCGAGCGAGTTAACTGTTCTTGACATTGAAACCGAACCACCACAGAAGAAAAATGGTGAAAGAGTCCGTCTGAGTGTGAATTCACATCTGGTGAGTTTTATTCACTGTTTTTATCCTTCCAACTGAAGCAAAATTATTCTTATGTTTCTTGCAACTGAATTCTTCAAAAATTTACGGATTATTTTGTCCCAAATGTAGCTATTTTCATACAATTTCGAAAATGTTCCATTTTTGAATCATTTTCATTCAAAAATGTTTTAAATTTTGATGAAAAATATTATTGGCCTTACTGATTGCTTTTTCGTACTAGACAAAATGTCGTTCCGATTAACTACAATTAAGGAAATTGTGTCAGGATGGACATGTCTTGGATACTTTAATACTTTCGTACTGTAGAGTCTTTTAGGTTTTTAGATACCTTTAATATATGAACGAGCGACCATAAAATCGAAGGGATAATCCAAAAAGGATGATAAGAAAAAGAAAAATTAAAGTTCGAAGGTGAAAACTAGCCTCGACGATTTATAAATGAATTTAGCCAAATACGGAGGAAATAGTACGATATATGTACATGAAAATATATTGCAGGTACATTCGCACGGTGATTTTAGTCCATGCATGAGAGTGACCATATAAATATATGTATATATATCCATTAAACAGAAATGTTTTCTGGTATCTACCTCCTCGTCGGCAAGGAAATTTATTGTTCGCGTTTCCTTCCGTTTATCGCTCGTTCGACTCTCTCGTGCATTTGTTGCATCCCCTCTCCCCCGCCCCAACCTGGAGGATCTCACGCGTTGGACGTATCGAAATCGTCGACGACACAAACCGGTGGTTCGTGTTAATCCGGCATCTCTAATTAATTACGTTAATACCGAGTAGAAAGAGCTTGTCCTTTTCAGCTTTTATTTATACATACACACTTATTGATGCTCACAGGAGATTCTTTGTTAACGAGAGAAAATAGAATGTTGGAAATGGAAGGGAGAAGCGAAGCTGAAGATCAAATAACGAAATATTCAAAATGAAATACGATCGGAGAAGAAAGAGAAAAAAATGGTTCTCTTTACTTTGACATCATAGGGGTTGACATCTTTCATTTCAATTTAAACGGGATTATTAAATCACTGTCACATCTACACCTTTTTGTTCATTTTTGTACAACTTTAAACTCAATCGTACGTCATTCATCAGCGATGCAAAAAAAAAATCTTTTTTATTTATAATTGGACGGGATTGGAGATAATTATAAACAAATATTCTGAAATGTGACTTAGGGAAGAGATAGAAAAATAGAAACGAACGAATAGAGCTTGCAATGCATTCCGAATGTTTGCCAATGCTTACAAAACAACAAAAACAATCCTCTCATGTCCCAATGTTTATTTTCATTGTAAAATGAACAATTCCATTGAACCATGGATGAAGAAATACACGAACGAGGGGAGACGGAAAACATAAAAAGAGAAGAAAAATTATTAATCGTTCCCATTCTTCTGTGTAGATCGATATATTCTCGTTATTTTATAACTCCTTTCAATTCTTTTTAATCTTTATTTTTTATAACCTCCGGTTATTGTCCGATATTGCACCATTCGAACACAGCTGGACCAACAATAATTTATTTACTGTCAATATTCTGGAATGTATTTGTTTTTTCAATATCTCGATTATCGGGAAATAATATTTTTCCAAAGATCGAATTGAGCGATGGCTAACGCTCGAATATTTCAATCAACCTCAAATATTGCGCACATAACTTTTCATAATAAAAAAACCAGCACACAAATTTTCTCTGCTTCATAAAGTTTTTTATGAGTCGACGCTAAAAATTCCATCGTATATCTCGAATGTTTTTCTAATCTTATATGAACATCATCGAATGGAACGTAACATATTTTTTATCGCAATAACCCGTATATTTTTTTATAGAAATTGTGTCGATCGACTTCTATTTCGTCGCAGTAAAAAAAAAAAAAAATAGTGCAGAAGAAAAAAAAAGACTCTTTTCGATTTCTCGGACCGTAATGGCGTGTAAACGAGAAGAATTCCGTTGTTCGGATCGACAATTTAACAGGGCACAGTTGAGAAAATGAAAAAGTTGGCAAGATAAAAGTCGCGCTTTACCTCCATCGTGCTAAGAGGGATGCTCCAGTTAGTCCGCGTCGTAGGACGATCGAGAAAACCGATTTTCGGCCCGTAGACGAATCGGCAAAGAGAGAAAGAGAGAGAGAGAGAGAGAGAGAGAGAGAGGAGGAGAATAGAAATCGTCGAGTGCACAGCGTTCGCGAGAAAGAAAGAGATGAAAAAAAAAGTGAAAAAGCGAGATGGAAAGATCGACTATATTGACCACTCTTTTTCCTCTGCAATCTCTCTGTAACTTCGCCATTTGAGGTAACAACCCTCCGGGATTTCGAGAATCGCCCAAGACGTCTGCTGCTCCTCGACCTAATATACCTCTTTGGAGTCCACTTGAAATTTGAGAAACAATCCAATCGATTCTCACTCGACTTGCCTTTAAGCCAATTCGAGTACAACACTGGCATCGCGATCAAACTTTTATCAAACTCTTTATTTATATTTTTCGAGGACTGGTGCATGAAAATATCCAGGAATCTCTCGGAGGGAATAAAACAGCGGTACGAAAAAAGTGATTACATCCGCATCTTCAGACATGATTTTTTATGGGAAGGATTTCATCGTAATTTTCAATAATTTCAACACAACTCGACATCAACGACCTGTACATTCTTTTTCGTATCAGCACTTGCCAATGCATGTATATAAATTTATAGGGCACTCCAAATTGATAGGAATCGCTCCGTCATATTGACTCGAATCACACTGGCTGTTAACGCTCAAGGGTTAATGCTTATTGAGGTTGTCGATTTATCGTCTCGAAGAAAGTCTGCGCCCGGGCTCTTCTTCGAGAATGAAAAGTTGGCTCGAGTTCTGCACTATGTTTCTATACACAT
Organism: Campoletis sonorensis; assembly: GCA_013761285.1. NCBI lineage: Eukaryota > Metazoa > Arthropoda > Insecta > Hymenoptera > Ichneumonidae > Campoletis > Campoletis sonorensis. Next base: position 276,517 of record JACEOJ010005883.1, on the reverse strand, counting down.
ATTCTCAACTGTACCAGATCAAATGCATTGTAGGGTTGTGTACAGGGTGTCCTACCGGTGATGCTACATTTTCGTAGAGTCAAGTTCCGGACTAAATTCTAAACCAAAAGAGTTCAAACTTTTTTCCGATCAGATTCCTTCCTGCTGAGTTATTGATGATCGGTATCAAGGCAATCACGCAATGTTTCACTCGCGATTACTTAAAAAATCGAAAGCAGTTGATGGATTTTAAAAATCCTGTAAAACTTCCAAGCTTTTTAAAAAAAAAAAGTCCATGTAACTGAGCTTTTGTCTCTTCAATAATTCAATCAACGACATCTTTAGTTTTGATGTTTATCGAATCATTAGAAAAACGTGATATTAAATAACCCATAGGGATGAGACACCCTGTACATTTTAGTCGTAGAGAAAAAAACGATAAAAAGAGGACGTGGCGTGCCTATTCTTTTCTCTCTAGCAATCTGTAACTTTTCCATTCGACGTAACAACGAGGAGGGCAAAAGAGAGGGCCATGCGGTGGCGTACGACAGGAAGAGGACCGTCTGCTGGTGCTGCAGTCGTGCTCTTCGTTCCAGCATCGAATGTATACGTGTATAGTTGTTCGGTACTCGACCTCCAATCGCAATCCAGCCCCCTTCGGCAAGCCTTCTAACGCAACCCAACTCGTTCTATCAACTTCTCTCTTGGCTCACCGAAAAGTGGAACGGGAGAGAGTAACGACGTAGAGGACCAACTTCAGAATAAACAGTCTCTTCTCGAGAGGGTCCTGCGGAGAAAGAGCTCGCGGGTCCATCTCAAGGATTGGATCGTAACGAGAGTTTCTCGCGTGTGCTTCGTACTCTATTTTCTTCTTTCTTCCTTTTTTCTCCGTTCTTTCTATTCGTCCTCTTTTTCTTTTTACCTTTCTTGCGTATCCGCATAATCCAGAGCGTCTGCAGCAAGAGAGAATGGACTTTTCGATAGTCCTTCGCGAACGATGACATTAACGAACGAAAGGTCTTTGTTCCAATGGCAAAAGTCAAAAAATAAAAAATAAATAAAATCTCCAAATGGAAAGAAGAACAGCTTTACAGCAATGCAAAGATCACGATTGCCATTCCACACTCTATATCCACATGTTTCCGCACCAACATCTATATATATATCTGTACGAACCTCCTGAAACCGGTGAAATATTTCTATCGGATCACGATAGTGTCCGGTCGGAATCCTTTTCCAATTGAACTCCACTCACGCTCTTCTTTCACTCTATATCTTACATCCCCGTACGAACATACATACACTTCCAAAACTGACTTATATATTGGATCGAGGAGAGCTTTACTCTGTCGATTTTAATGTTGGCCACTTCTTCACACATCGCAACTTGTGTTATCGCCATAAGAGTTCAATGTGGTTTAAAGGAATGACGGACGTCAGTGTGCGTTCGTAGAACATGTGGTAAAAGAGTTGTTTCAAATATTTATTCATTCTCATTAGTATATCACGATCTACCTCACCATCCAATTGACATTCAGACATTTTTAAATACAGACATTTGCAAACAGTTTTTTAAAATCTGTACATTTTCTTAATATTCCACTCGAAGGTGTCGTCCTTTGCTATCACATGTCACCTGTTGACACAGAATAATCCATACTTGGTTCACTATCGCGATCACGTGGACACGCCTCTGTTTGTGAAGTGCCTTTGGTCTCCACACAGATGACGGCATTGTGCATACGTAAATTTATGTACATCTATAGCATTATCCTTTACGTAATATATCCTCGTAAAGGATCTTCGACGTAAACGTTAATAACAGAGTTGAAGAGAGTGCAAGATACTGCAAGAGAGTGGGAAAGAGAGAGAAAGAGAGAAGGAGAACGAAACCTTACCAACATTACCGCATTTAATAATTAGTTCTTGTCAATACCAATTACGCAATCCGATCGTAACCGACTTCCATTGAGCACCTGTTGCCCCCTTCCCTTTATCCACCCCCTTAAGCTTCCCTGAACCGTCATCAACCGTTCCTCTCTCTCGTTTTCTCCGAAACCCTTCCCTCGTAGACCTCATTGTCTGCGAATCTCCATTGGAGATTAACATTTTAATGAGAAGAGAAGGGCGAGTCTGATCGAATGGAAGGGAATGGGCAGGGCCATCACGTCACCCTCGATCGAATACTTTTTTTATTTTAATGTAATCTACTTATTCTGCAATAAATTGAGTTTAGTTCGTGTTTATTTCAAAGCGGATTCGTTTGAGTAAAGATTATCATGAGAAGCGAATCTTTTCGTTTGTTCATGGAATAGGAAACATGAAATCTTGGTTTCAAGATTCATCATCCTTTCCAGAAAAGTATTGGCAAAGCTCAACATTACGGTCGATATTCATCACAACATGTACTTGCGCATGAATCCACCAAAATGAAAGTAGAAATCATTAGAATGTAGAAAAATTAGATGAATATCGCCGAAAATGTGTTTTCAACGTATCCCACAAAATATTTACAGTTCCATATGATGATTGAGTCGGATTATTATTTACTCGATCCAGTATATTTGTGCAGTCAAAATTGTACAGAAACAACGCAGCGTGCATCGTTAGCACTAAGCTTGCTCTTTCTGGGTATAGTCGAAAACTAATTGGGTGTATAGCAGGGTTGTCGACATAATCGATCTCAGTCCACAATGCTGGTACTCGATAAGCAGAAATCCTTGTGCTTGCAGTATCAAATCGTTTAATAACCGGAAGTGGATAGTTTACAAAGACGAAACTCCAATCTATCGTTGAATACAAACCTTTGCTTGTGACGATCCCTGGCTGATGCTCACGTTAAGTGTTCTTAACGTGATGGGAAGTCTTGTAGAAATAGGAAGATGAAAGCTCTCAACATTATGTACGTTAATATACAACTTACCAAACACAACTCTCGTGGTCTTCGTTGAAATATCGGCTGAACTTGTTGAATATGCAAACCTCAAGATTAAACACTCGAAGACACGTTTATTATCTTTTCTGATGCTGAAATAGTATCACTCGTTAACAAAACTAATGATAATGGACTCTCGTTAAAGTTACCGACTGAATAAATTCAAGATTAAGATGTAGAGCGGACTTCACATTTGGAAATGCATCGAACATTAATTCACTATTTTATGGACCGAAATCATGAAATTTATGAAGATTTCTTGAATCCGCAGAGAACTACGTGGAGTTAAAACTTATAAAAAGATGGGATACTACAAAAATCAATAATTTCAGTCTTATTATTTTTTATTACTTCCAAACGTTTACAATAAACCTGTTAACAATACTTTACGATAAAATCCCAGCCTTCATGGATAGCTCCAACACAATGATTGTACTGTCATGAAAAAGTGCACTTGATTTCATGGACACTACATATTCCATGGTTCCGTGGCTGTGATGGAACTTGATGTGTGACGCAAAATAATTTTAGGTCGATGACAAAGACTGTTGCGATGTTGTTGCTTGCATAACAATAATTTAGCTGGTCGAGGACGTGATTCATCCACATAATTTTGCCAACCGACAAGAGTAATGAGGTCTCGTGTACACCCGAGCCATTCGTAGCTTGGCTACCACGGAAATTCATAAAGCAAAGCGAATCACAAGCCAGGACATGGATGTGTATACATACAGATTTCGTCAGTCCGAGGCCCGGAACGGAATGAGACTGAAGGGCAAACTGCGATGAAGATAGATGGAGAAAAAAGAGATACAGGGAGAGCGAGAAAGGTCACAGCAGGTCAAACCACCATTCGTGATTCAATCAGCAAAGTTAAAGCGAGCGCGAAATGATGCGGCGTACATCCCTTCTCCCTCTTCTCACCCCCTTTCACACTTTGCCTCTCTCGAGTACATATCTCTCCGTCACCACAGGGGGCCATCACATACACCGGCCGCCACACTGTATGTACTCCTGCCATCACCCACGGCTCCCTAAAATGCTCTCCAACGAGAATCCAATCGAGACTTGCTCTCATATCGTCGTCTCGTCCTGCCATTGTTATACAAGTTGGAATCTCATTCGACAAGACAATTTTTCCATAAAATTTGGAACAAATTTGGAATTTCTTAAATATTTCGTATCAAACGTTGATGATTCATAAAGCATTGGATTTTTTTTGTCAAACATCAAAGGCACGTGAAAAATATACATCAACTTGGACGGACACTTTTTTTATATTGTTTTTTGGTAAAATCGCATTCACTCGACTCTCTTGGCAAACTCTTAAGTCAGAGAAAGAGAGACGGCTGGAGTGAAACGAAGGGAAAGTCGAGAGCCACCTGGGAAATACCCTCTAATGCTCGCAAAGCTGAGTCGCACCCTCTCGCGAGAGAGGTATATGTATATGTATATATTTAATACGGCTAGTATCCTGACAAAGTCAAAGTCAGGAAGACCACAACTTTCATTCCACTTTCAGGAGATAGGCTGCTGCAACTTCAAGTCCTCACAAACCCTTCTCCTAATACTCGACATTTAAATAATATACTAATATATTTTGTGATTTTTGAATTTGATGAATGGAGAGAAGGTCGTGAGTTTAATTTCAACACCTTTCACTGTGTTTCCTCTCATCAATCATATTTATTTTTTATCCATTAATTAAATAATACATATTTATATTTTCATAGCCATAGATATTGGTGCGAAGAATATTCAGAACACACAAAGAATCAACGATTAATGAAGTTCCTAAGTCAAATCTCGTTCGACAATAGAAAAAAAAAGTTTTTTATCCTAAAACACACAACGATGGACAAAAATGTCCCCTAATCTTTCTTAGTTGTCTTTTTTCGAGATGAATTTTTCGCGTCTTTGTCTCGTTGATTCGGACGTTTGAAAAAGTACCGAACCAAGCGAGATACGACGAATAAACTCGATAAAATTATGGCTATCATCGTAAAAACTATATCGAGGAGATAATATTGATACCATGTGAGATCCTGTGCAGCGCTTCTCAAGTATGGTATTCCATTCCCACGTGCAATGTATTCCGTCCACCAGACCGCCGTCTCTAGGGGACTCTGTGGTCGATCTTTGTAAGCCTTCGAAAGAGCTCGAGCTCTTAAGCTGTAACTGTAAACAAAAAAACATTGAACAGTTATGTAGATCGTTTTTTAATCAACACCAAAATGATAATACGATCAATTTTCTCGATCAACGTGGAGGATTTTTTTCTAGCGCAACAAATTATAACGAATAACTGGAAATTCGATGACGATTCATTAAAACGCGGTGTCGAATCATTGTCTCGAATTAATTACAGCAAAGTGAAATAGAAACGGAGAAACAATTTATCAAATAACGGACAAAGCGAAATTCTTTCCGTCATAAATTTGGTTTTTTTTTTTTTTGCTAAATGCTTGTATAAGATTCCCTCGAGTTTGCTTACTACGAATGCTCTTTATATGGGGCAATCCAACGACCATATGATCTACGAATTGAGAACTGCGACATTTTAATCGTTGTGAATGATTGCAAAATTCCAAATTATCCTTAAATGTTTTGTATCGATAAAAAAATCGACTCCATCTGATATTAACGAGAGACAAGTCCCTCGTCAAGAATAAGTTCTTAAGGGGGTAAAAAAAGCTCTCATTTTTTTTTCTACAATTTTTATCGCTCAAAATAAATCCCCATGCATTATTATGGCTGCGCACAATCTCCGATACCACGAAACAATTAAATTGAAGGGTATCTGAGCATTTATATGATTGTAAAACGATCAATTAATTTGCATGGTAACTGTAATGGAGACACTTGGTGGAGTTTATGGAATTTCGGGGGTCTGCGTTGGTTTTTGAGCCACGAAGAAAGATAGAAATTTTTCTTGTACCGATGGCTTTTTTTTAAGAATTCGCGATTTTAATCGTTTACCAATTCTAAGATGAAGAATGTTCGATTTAGCACAAAATTACCCATTTGTTCGTGTATATCAGGGTTTATTTATAGCAAAGAATTGTGTTGCAGACGCCACCAACAAGGTCTCGTAGCTTTCTATCTCCGTCTCCACTTTCATCAAGAACGAATAGAATGCATAAATGAATAAGCGTAAGTAAATGAATCGTCGGAGTAAACGAAGAAATCGGAGACTCCGTGTCTCTCACTTCTTTAGCTTTTCTCCTTCCATTATATTTCTCTCGTTTCTCTTTCGTTGGTGGTAGTGAAGCTGCTTGGGATTGTGTAACCGTATGATATTTCTGATAAAAAAAAGGGCGTAAGAAAGTCCATTTACCGTCTCAAATGGAATGGCACGTGGTGTCTTTCTTTGGAAAAATACGAAACGGAGAAATGCAGACGAAGAAGAAGTTCGACGAAGACTTTTCCTGGTGGTGGATCGAGTGTGGGAGAAAAACGAACCATGCGGAAAGGAGCGGAAGGTGCAATGTTTTATGTAGATCCTCTCCAACTAATTTCCGACAGCAACTCTAGCATCGTTCGTGGAATGGAGTTGAACATCGAATCGAGGTCTTGAAAACCCAGTGAGCGCATGTTTTCTCTGTGTGTATCTGATACCATACACGCTATGTTTAGTTTCAGCAGAAAGAAAGAAAGATCAAGAGAGAGGGAAAGAGAGAGAGTGAGAGAAAAGGGAGGGGAAAGCGGTATCAACGGTATCCTGTAAGCTTGCATCAGAAGAGAGGATGACGGAAGTGCAGTTTGTATAGCGTGAAAGTCGACTCGAACTTTGCTGAAATATTTATGTGGCGTCGGCTTCTCTTTGACGCCTACGCCCTCTCCTCTGTGTAACGTCCCGCCACATATAACAACCACCCCTCGTACACGTTCTCATGGCTGTTGGAGGATGCAGCGAAAGGGGCAGCAGAAAAAAAGAGAGAAAAACAACCCCGCGAGTCCTTTGCTCGTAATCCAAATTCCACAGTGAAAAAAGAAAACACGAATATATACTTTTTTTTTCCTCCGTCTGTCTTCGTAAACAGCAAGTGATTCGTGTCAGATTTGAAGCTTCTGAAATATTTGAGCCGTGATTGATCGTATTTATTAATATGGTCATTACTTTTTCAAAAAAATTAAATATTCACGACGAAGTATTGAGTTCTTGAAATTCGTCAGTTATTTTATTGAGGCTTTGATTATTCACTTAACGAAAGCAGGTTATTGCATTTTGTAATGAAACCAACAAATTGCTGCTTTTTCAATTATTTTACATTTGTGTTATTAAAAAATGAGATTAAGAAGCTTTGAGAAATGTGAAGAAATACGTGGGGGAGGTTTATGAGCTGTAAATAGAGCAGGCAACAGTAAAAAGTGTGTTATATTATCTTGAATCGAAATCCCAAGGCATATTAAAATTTAATTTTCGAGTTTTGCCTATTCCGACTGCACCGGAATACGTTTTTTCCCTTCAACTATTTTCATTGAACTTTTTTTTTTTTCTTTTTTTTTCATCCGCTTGAAAACACGAGCGGAATGTTGAAGTGAATGCTTTTATACCGTTCCTCGCGGACCTTCAATGAATTCATAAAAGCGTAGAGAAGTACTCGTGGATTTCGTAACAGTGACCAACCGCGATGAAAACCACAAAGGTTTTCATTCATTTACTATGCGCCCGTGAAAAGGAAAAAGTAACAAAAAACGAAAAAAAAAACAAAAAACGACAAAAATAAATACTGTATTGTGCGAAATTAACGATAAAGACGGAGACGAGTTTTCAAGACTTATTTGATACCGTGAATCATGAGAAAGCATATAACCAGTAAATACTCTCTGTACAAAAGCTTTCGCCTCAAAATTATTAGTCCACATAGCTTCGACATTCCATTAAAACCATATTAATTAAAATCATTTGAACGGTGTAAAGCGAATTAACATAATAATGAGAAAACACACGCGTTACAATTGATGATGAGCAAAAGAGCTTTATTCGTGCTGGTTGAAATGTTGAATAATATGAATTACGCCCTTTTGTTTAGTGGGAATGTAAATTGGTGGTGAACAGGTCTGATGCGAGACGCAATTCACGTGCGTAGAATTCGAGTGACGAAGCGGTCACCGCTGCTGAAAATATGTATGCTCTGTACGTTATACACGTGTCGGGAGAACGAGACCGAGAAATGCATTCGAAACTGGACTGCACTGACGCTTCGCGTTCTCCGCCTCACGTACACTCGTATTTGAATATATATATGTAATAAATATATATATACATGTATGTAATATGTATATGTATGATACAAACGCATACATACACATGACTATTACACCCGGGGCACACAATTTACCAATCGGTACTCCCCATTATTCGTGTTTACAGCTGCTACCCGGGAATCAACCTGCTACCCGTTATTTGCCCCGGTCAAACTCAGTTGCAGCCCGCAGCGGTTTTGAATTAACCATCAATTTTAAACGTTCGATGTACATGTCTATCGCTCTTTATGTACAATGTCACGTTTTCAAATTTCCTCCATTTTAGTCTCGATCCAACGAAGGAGAGAGAGAAAGAGAAATCAACGTGATGAATGTTGTCTCCTTTGCACTTGATTCTCTCTGACATATTTTCCGAACCTGCTCATCGCACAAATGAAATTCGTTTGCAAATTCGTATGGAAAGTTTATACCTCTTGTTTGGACAGTCATTTATATCTTATCAAATGGCTTTCATGGTTTGCTCATCAGACTCGATGAATTTCTTTTAATTCTGGTAATCGTTAACGATGGAGGCTGCACTTTCAAAGACAAGTTTTAAATCCATTTCATTATAAGTCCATCGATAATTGAATGATAATAAATCGGTTTTTAGTTTGGCAACTGAGGGCTTAAATATATGGGAAGAATGATAAAAGTTATCGAAAGCATTCGTTGGAATTTCTTGATGATGAAAACCTTGTTTGAAAGTGTTTGGAGTTTACATTTTGAGTAACATTTCCTAAGATATATTTGTAACACATTTGCGAAGGAACGGTAGATGAGAAAAGCTCAAGTCTTGAAGAAAATGGTTGAAAGAAACGGAATCGAACTCGGTATTACCGTTGAAATAAAATCTTCCAAGTGCTTTTGTTTGTGCTGAAGAGAAAGAGAAAGCCAAGTACATGCACAAGCGATACACACGCGAACGAAATTATTTAGTCGCAAGACTTTACCAAAGATCGTAAAGTTGTATCATGGTCGATTGGTCTATCGGTTGAAACGATCATTGTTATCTATAGTTCGTAGTGCATCACTCTTTTTGATATCTCTTGGGAATCGTAACTCGAATACTCTATGTCGAAACCCATCTTTATCTGATCCGCTCTCGCTCTCTCTTTAGGAGAACATAGAGAAAGAGAGAGAGAGAGAGAGATAGTGAGCTTTCTCTCCTAATGTGATGCTGGAACTTGGAAAACAAAGTTCGAAAACTGGAGTGCAAAAAAATGGCTGACTCAATCCATCGTTAATCAAGACAAAAGAAAAGCTTATCAAATATCTTCCCTAAGTCCAAATATCGCGTGACCATCAGATATTCGATTATATACAAAAGTGACATATAATATTTTGAGGAAAATATTTTTTCCGATGATAATGAAAGTTCATGAAATTCCTATAACTCTAAGATAGGTTTGTTTCCTATGACAATAAATCGACATAATTATACGATAGAAGTTTATGGTTAAACTTGTAGGGTAAAGTGGGTCGATTCCCAACAGCCTTTGGGGCAAAACCGAACAAGTTGGGGTGATCACGAACAACTTAAATAATGACGTGCTTCGCATGAAATCGAAAATCTTCTCATTCTCGAAGATTGTTTCTAAATCAAATGAAATAAAAATCAAAATTCGGATTTCCATTTGCAATGAAAATCATCAAACAATATGAAATCAATCCGAACGTTCACAATTGCTCCATAGCAGCTGTTCCTCAATTGAGTCAAAATACGAAATATCAAAAATTAAGTAACAAAAAGAAAAATCGATAGTATCATCTTAAATTAAAACTGTATTATTGGAACTTGCACTAGACTACCATTTCAAGATTATTTTTTCAACGCCATTGAAATCAATAATCCCGTAAATTCATCAAGTCATAGAAATGCGAAATTTTATTGTAAATATTGAAACGATAGAAAAATTCATGATGGAGATTTCATGCATTCGCATATGTTCTTTCGTCTCATGTCCTTTACATCTGCGTTTGTTCTCCTAGATAGTAAAGCAAATTTGTACAGAGCATCACATGCTGTCCAAAAAGTGAATAGCCGTCGGCGAAGTCATGGATATAGAGAGGGAAAAGGAGAGAGAGGGAGAGAGAGAGAGAGAGAGAGAGAGAAATAGCGAAAGAGAATACTAGTAATGCAGGAAAGATGCATCTATGAGCTTCATGAAACGTTCTCAGTTTTCTTTGAACTGCGTTCCAACGTTGACAACACTTAATTAACTGCGTACTCCTGTGCTCTCGTTTTGCGATAAAATTTTCTCCCATATTACATGCAGGCTTCCGTAATCATCAAACGGGCAAAGCAATTTCAAAAAGCGTGCACGTAACCATACGCTTCTATTATTAAAATGATATAATAGTTTCAGAGCTACCCAAAGTATTTCAGTTGAACTAAATAAAAATCATCTACGCCAGGCGTAAAAAAAACAGCTTGCGTAAAGCAAAGAGAAAATAGTTTTCCAAGAAAAGCATTAAGGGACAATGTGTGAAGATAAACTTTTGGAGTTTCGTTCGGGGGTTTGGTTGGTGGTAATTGACATCTCTACAGCGTTTTGAATAAAAGTATCATTTTTCAAATTCTCATAATTGATTTACCGCGTCATAAATCATGATATACCGACGTCAGAGAGAAACGACTTTGATCTCGATTCTGTCTTTTCTCCCCCTTTTCATTCTCACATGTGTATAGATAACTATGTATATATATATATATATTTTTTTAGACGATAAAAAGAGGCATAAAACCTGCCAACGCGTTCACGTGCTCCCCGCTTGTTCGCACGTCAGAGCTGCGAGGGAGACGAGTAGTTTCGTCCCGCGAGAAAACCGTCCGGTTCACAAGGGGAATTCGTGCGCACCGATCCAATTAGATTTTTAATAAAAGTTTTGCCGTCCAACCGAGCGACTTTGCCGCGTGGCTAGCTTGCCCAACCGGTGCCTCTCTCTCTCTCTTTCTCTCTTGCTCCGACAATAAAAAAAAGAAAGCAAGAAAAAAGTGTGGTTTCTCGACTTTTCCTGGTTATACTTGCCTTCGTCTCTCTCCGTCTTCTCCTACTCTCTTTTTCTCTCTCTCTCTCTCTCTCTCTCTCTCTCTCTCTCTCTCTCTCTCTAGCTAACCTTAATTCAACGTTTCCTAGTTCCTGAAACTTTTGACATCAGGTACCCCGCGACGTCTCAGCAGATTTCACGAAGCGACCGCACCGGCACGTCACACACATCAACTCTGTATCTTCTCGAATTCTTCTTCCCCGCTACCAAAATTCTTATTTCCTGAGAACGGTATCTTGCTCGCTGCCACAAAATTGTGGCGACGCAACAACTCATGAGTTATTTAAAAAAACCCCTTCGAGTAACGAGTAAACACAAGACAATCGTTTAAAATCCATATTCAAGTTTTTGGAAATGTATCTCATTTTGAAAACCTCGAAAAGCATTAAAAATTATTCAACGTTGTAATTTCGTTGGAATTGATCATTAAACTGTGGACTACTTTGTCTATTTCAACTTGAATTTTATCATCTTAATAACAATAAATTTATACTTTATCACGAATAACTTTTCGGGACATGAGAAACGATCCTAATGTCTCACCAAATAACAATTCAACTCTCTGATACGACTACAATGTACATATCTACCCAATTACAACTCTACCAGTCTACAACTCCCTTAACAGTCTCTTAACTGATAGTAGCGACAAAGTATGGTGCCCGCACAAAACGTTTTCGAAACTAGTCGTCCTTCTGTAAGTACACGATGTCTCTCATTGGCTGCAGAATAAAAGCAATGAAAACAGGCACAGAGTCTCTTAGAGCCATTGCCCTCACGACAATTATTTTTTAATTTCTGCATTTAGGAATCTAATAATTATCGAAACACTTCGAACACCTGAATTTCACTGCTTTGATAGTTTCAATAATTAGGGATAAATAAAATTCGTGGTCTTTTTAATCGTTAGACATTTGATAAGAATTTCCAACAAACTTTACACAAATGAAATGGAACTTCGAGTGAATTCTTCACATATACGACAAGTATGTAGATATTTGGACAAGTAAACACGCACGTCAAGGGCTCTTGATCTCGGAACGCCGCTCATGGAGAAAATCGACAATTTGTACCACGCACACTCAGTGACCCCAAAGAATAAGCGCTACTCAGAGAAAAGATGATGCTGTATCTCGTTTCCTCTTCTCTCTTTCTCTCTCTCCCTCACTCTCTCTCTCTCTCTCTCTCTTTCTCTTTCTGTCTCTCTTACACTAAAGCTCTCAAGAAAACCTCCTCATTTTTCTCGAGGACCATCGAATATTCATGGGGCCAGTGAGAAGGAATGAGAGGTTTCTTGGTAGGATATAAATGTATATAAAACGCGGCTACGACCGACAGACAATCTTGAATCTCCCAAAAGTCAGATATCGAGGCGATTCTATATCTATAAAGATACACGCGTAGATATTGTTATGATATAAAAATCGTTTCGTTCCACACACTTCTCCAAGAGTGCTAAAAAAAAATTTTTGAGGTGTCATTTTAATGACCAAATTCTTTATTTTCATAAATTATCTTTCATGATAACATTTACGAAGTAATTATAAATATAGTTTAATTTCGTACAGGCGTTCATAGTTTCTTCATAAACTCATACAATTTTAGGAAGAAAAAAAAATTAAATAATCCCAGCGAAAACGAATTGGACAATTTCCGTAATTCTTATGTAAAATTTCATGTAAACTTTACATAAAAGTTGCGAAAATGTTCCAAGAGTTTTGGCTGCGATTTTATCTCAGAATTTTGTATAATTTAGTCAAACTATGAGCTAAAAAAAACTTTAGATTGGCGACCAGAGTTCTGAACGTTCTATGCATCAATAGAAACAACAAAGTCAAACATATGTTTCATTTACATCAGGATTATATTTTTATATTATTTACAGTGGATTATAATATGAAATGGATATGAAATTTCACAGACAATATATCCGAAAACCATTTTAATATAATTACCCAGAATTCTGAACAACAAAATGGCCTTAAATGTTCCTCGTAAATATTCTGAGAAATCGAAGAAAAATAATAGCCCTGTCCATTTTTTTTGTATTTTTTTAAATGATATAAAAAAAAACAGTTACGTTCCATTATTTTCGCACGTGAATAGCTCCAACAAAGAATACTCTGGGCACGTATTATTCAAGAATATGTAAATGACGACAAACGCAAAACCGATTTTGTTTCCTGCAGAGGGATACCGTGTCTTTTTTCCTTCTTTGAGGCAGCGGTTTTTTCTATTTTTTTATTATCTACTTTTTATCGTCACGTCATCGTCTTATCTTAGAACACGATGTGTCGCTATCTCGATCTGATGCGAGAAAAGCGCCAGAGGTAACGACACTGAGCGAACCGCATGAGTCACGGGAAAATGCAATTGCTCCTCGAAGGATCACGAAAATTCTATAAGACCCTGTACAGGGATGCTGCGCAGTTGAACCGAAGAAAAACTTCACAAGCACTTTTGACAGTCTCGACAAAATTTGTTGAATTCTAAGCCCTTAGAGAGAACAATTTAGTTCTTCCCTGTGGAAAAAAATGGCTTCGAGTATTTGGACCAGTGGCAAAATCTTGAGATTGAAATTTCTTATTCAGTTACCGAAATACTTTCCATCACATTTTTTTGTTCTATGCATTATCAAGCAATCGAAATATCCACGAGATTTCTCTTGACAGGTCATTTGTGCAATAAAACACTTATTTGTTTTGAATTTTTGTTTTGCTTTTTTCATACTGTCACAGCATCATAACTGTTTCCAATACAGTTGCTAGTTTAATAAAAACAAGGGAGAAACTGGATGAGATATTTCATCACAGACTGCAAGTGGTACGTGGATGATATGTTCTTCGAAAGTATAGTCGAGAGAACGAGCTCACTTTCTTTTACTTTTTTTTTTCACGTTCAATTAGCCACCCACTTTCAACTCTGCTATAGACTCGAGAGCGTGCTCGTGTACCTATATTACATTTTATATTAACTAGCCTACACATATTCACTCGAACACATACATGGATATAGATACGTGGACCGGTGAGAGAGTCCAAAAGAGCTCTTGAAAATAAAAAACGAGGAAAAAAGGTTCAAGTGTCTCGTAGCGTGCCAACGTTATAGACGAACCTTCTCGTAGTCGGTCCACCAGGTCATGATGGGCTGGCTTGATAAAATATATAACCTGTAAGAGCAAACGCTTTCGACCATTGTGCGTTTTGTTGATCAATTGTCGAAAAAATTTACGATTTAAAACGAATCAGATAATCTATCTTGGTTTTTTATCTATAATTATTCCTTGAAACTCTGGGCAATTTTGTCACGTAGTGGATTTTTGTCGTCAATCATGCAACCCCGGAAATATTTTCTAGGCCTGCCAACGACTTGAACAATTCAAAAAAAAATTCACTAATTTTTATGTTTTTTACAAATTACTTTTTTATGCTCATTCCATGTTGAGTCGAAATTGTAAATGAGTTATAAGAATATAAATAAATTTGATATTATCCAACGCTTGTATTACCTTCCGGGTCATATTGACCCTGTGTCAATGCAGAGGCGAAATTGAACTGTCAACGAAGAACTCGCAGAATATTAATAATGGAACGATGAAAAATACACCGTACCCCGAAGTTTAAATGGAACTAATCTTTCAAACGAAACAATGAAAAAAAAGGATCCTAATGCAAATAAATGGTTGAGTCAAACCAGCGTTGGTTGTGAAACTCAATCGAGCAATTCCTCAATTCAATCACAATAAATCTGATAAGCTTGGAGCAGCGTTTTTGCTGCGGGGCAGATGCAAAGCGAAAACAAGACTCGTAAATAAAACTTGTCCTACGAAGTAGAAGAAAATCTATCGGAGAAAGCACTCGGGAAACTAAAATCGTTGGGGTTAAGGGTTGAATAGCTTGCTTTATATCTACTGACTCCCATTACGCCCCATTTCCCGTGCACCCAGTACGTTTACGCAAGTTTTGTGTATACGAAACACACACAAATATATATACATATATATATAAACACACTTTAACATGAAGCTAGTTCGAGATGGAGAACAACAGGGCAATAAAGATGAAAAACGTGCTGAGAAAGTGAGTCGCGCGGCTAAAACTCGAAGAGAGAAGGCGCAAGCACAGAGAACTCTGCGTTATTTCTCTTGGCGGCCGTAACCGAAGAAGTGATGAGGCGAGTTTTCCCACGAATCGTAGGCGTGTGCCCGTTTTCGGTTTCTCCGACGTTTCTCACTCGGTCTCACCCTCTCGTGGTCCTTGGGCTCTTTGCAAACTGCCAAAACTTTGACTACACCCCCGCGAGAAGAAGACCAAGGACGTAGGCGAGTTAACTCGTTCACCATTATTTCTTCTATATATTTCCCATGTATAAATGAATAAATATTCCTATGTACATTTGGTAAATGTTTCACATATGTACATCGATATTTTAGAGTCGAAATGACGTCTGATCCATGAACCAACAGTGTTATGGAAGAACCTTTCAAATATGAGAGTCCTGAACACGTAAAATTGAAAACTCGTCAAATCCCCGTCAGAAACTTCAGCCACGAGCTGGATCCGGATCTTTTTTTATTCGATATTCACGTATCTATATTTGAACAAAAGTGGAAAAGGGCTCACAATCTCAATTTGTAATAAAATGCACGTAACATCATAGAGTTATGAACACTTGCCAGCTGTCTTTGTAGCAACGACCCTTCGCCAAGGATTAAAGCCCTCTTGGGGCCCATGAAACACTGATAACGTGACGAAACAGCTCCGATATATGTTTATGGCAAAATTTATGGCTATGTAGCTACATTTACAAAGATTCAAATATATTTCCGACCATAATTGTCAGATTCCGCGGCCGATTTGCGAAGCTAACATAAAGTTTAGACATAAAACACTGTTTCGGTGTGTTTATTAAACTTTTATGAATTTCCAGTGCTTACGTAAGTGAGGAATTTCATAACATTGCAAAAAAACCAGAGGAATTCCAGTACTTCGATATCTTTTTGAAGATTTGAAACGAGGGGTTGGCGTGACACTGTCGAAATAATGACTTTGAAATGAATTCTGCGAAATCCGGACATTCTAATTATGTATGGAATGTGAAAATTTAAACATCGCGAAATTGGCCCTCGTTGCGGAACACGTCGCTCCAAATTATGGTTATCCAGTGTCTTCCTAGTCATTTCTTTGTATTTTTTCATTTTTCTTTCGTTTTTGAACGTATAACTGCGGTATTTCGGATCCCAAATATTCCACTGTCATTCACCATGGACTTTTAATTCCTATGTGAACCGAAGGATAAGAGAAACTTCATATACTGCGCGCACGATGACAGATTCGCGATGGTCACATGCGACAGTACTTGGATTGTCTCGTGTAATATCCATAACACACACATACTTTTTTAGGAGCTTTCATATGATGTAGAACACTTTTATTTCACGGTGTAATAACACCCGCCCTATGTACTCTATTCCGGCGTAACCGAGAGACCGCGCGCAAGAACCATTTGAATAATGCAACGTTTAATTTCGCTCGGCTTTTCCTGCTCTTACTCTACCTCGCTTTATCTTTTTTCGTCTTTTTCTCGTCATCGCTAAGATACACGCTCGATTTCACGTAAAACTTTAACGTTTGCTCCTGAAATTTCCCACATGACTATGAGACGTCCAGAAACCAAAAGAAGACGAGAGAAGGACAGTTAAATATGTAGAAGGTGTAAAGCGTTCGTAAACGTATATATGTTACAAATAATTTATATTCGCCAGAGACTATGAAAAATATAGACTGTTATAAAGTGCCCCAAAAAAACCATGTGTCACTAATATTTTATTTCGTGGACCATTCTTATGGCAAACCGTGAAACGGTCTGCAGAATATTTCAATTACCAAATTTGTACCTTTCCTCATATGCCAATTCGATTATTCAAGAATCATTCTTATTTTCTTTGGGTTTATTCGAACTTGTTTTTTCATCTATTTTGTTATTTACTTTCAAGTTGTCTTTCCGAATGTTTCTAATTTCAAGGAATTAGTGCCAATTACTCTGAGTGATTGAATATATTCAACATAAAAAATTAGTCAAAAATAATAACATTATATTTACCCCGTATCGTTGAAAACACGATCGACAGCTTCACGAAGATTTTTCTCAGTGAAATCATTCCAGTTGAGAACTTCAGCGACACCTCGTGATCGGGCTGCTGCTGCGTTGTGAAATTGGTCACCGTACATCGGTATTATAATCATCGGGACCCCTGCGTGTACACCCTCAGACAATCCCAGCAAACCACCATGTGCCATAAAACACTTGACGTTTGGATGTTCTGTAACGAATGATCGATGAAGGTATTAGCTAACGAAGAATGACGGTAAAAAAAGTCTATAATTAGCGGATAAAAAGCTACTAGAATCTTAAAAGAATTTTAAAATGTCAAAAAATTAAACTCATTAGAAAATTGCATGACATTTTTTCATGGAAATTGGTGGATTTAAAAAATAATTTCTCATTGATTATTATCAAGATTTCCTCTCGATATCTACGTCGACGCTCCGTTGCTTTTAAGTAACGAATCCGTTGCGAACTAGTTTTCGGTTTAATTTTAGTCATTTATAGTTTTTCGGATCATGGAAAACTACAAAATTACTGCAATAAAACCCTAACAGGATGGTTACTTTGAAACAAAAAGTAACAAAAGTAAAACATTCTTTGATAAACTAAGTTAGTTGCTTTCAGGCCTCAGTTCTCTGACTTAATTTACACAGAACTGAAAACCCAACCGTCTGGGAGCGTTGCTAAAGTTACCACAGAACGAGAAAGCGACGAAACCGCGGAAAAAATTGCATGGAAATATGATGCGTTGCCATACAGTTGCGTTTTTGTTTTCATTCTTTCGTAGCAACTGAAGAACAAGTTAAAACGCCAGGAGTTTGTGGTTGTCTTAGGAATTATATTTATACGTTTCGCAGTGACTTTCAAGAACGTGGTTATTTTTCAATGTTTAATGGTTGCACTTATCCACGAAAGAACTTTTTTATAAGGATTCATTAATGAACGGATCAATTTTGCTCTTCGTCTCGCTCTCAGTTCACTAGAATTTTATTTTTTGTTTATATTATTCGTTCAAAAAAGCGTCACATGGAATATTTAGAAATTCAAATTCAAGCCAGGTTTAGATAATGTAGGAGAATAGTTCGAAAGGTTTTTTGTGCGTTTATATTCGGACAATTCGTGACTCGATAGCGATGCTATTGCGCTATTGCTATCCAGACTGTATCACGTATCCACCTTCTCCAACTTTTCGCTTCTTTGCTTTCGTTCTCTTTTTCTCTCTCTCTTTCTCATCCTCTCGGTGCCAAGTAAGTTTACTTGAAAACGCGGAAGCTGTATACTCTATTATCGTTACCCGATCAAAGTGCAATCCTTTTTTGTACAAACAGCATCAACGACCTTTGCATACATAGGGCGAATTCAAGCTCGAATCGAAACCGAATATCTGGATGCGACGGCGTCTAAAACTTTATAATGGACGAATTCTTAACTCCAGATCCTTATAACGGGGTTAAAAACCATTTTTCTTTTCCGAACTAAAGATTTTTCCTTGTGTTTCCAAAACATTTCTACGTTTCACAGGGTTTTCATCATTATCCGTCTTCGTTATGAAAAAAACGAAAAGAATGATGTACATGAAACCCTTATCATCTCATATACGAGGGCTATTTCATGCTAATCGGAACTTTAGGTTGTTTTTCAGCGCGTTGTAGAATTCACGTTTGCAAAAATAGACAGCAAGAGTTACTGCTGTGAATCGTGGGATGAATCGGAACATCTTCACAAAACAAAATAATAGTTAAATAAATATCCAAAGAACCTGATCGAGTGTATGATTTAAAGAAATCACAGAAAATAGAAGATTATCCCCCATGAAATATACTTCTGAAAAGACTTGTAAAAAAATAGCCATCTCGTTTCTTCTTTCTTTCCTTTTCATATGGATATTTAAAAAAAATCGAAGTGTTACCAAAAAAAGAGGCGTTACCAAAGTCTTACTACGACCTTAAGCTGCCCTTTTGAAATGAAGTTTCGTTCGCAGGTGTATACATATAAATATATGTATACACACAAATCTATACATTTATCTATACATATAGATCACCAATAGATGAAATATATATTTATATCTATGCAGGTGAAAAGAAGGAGCTCGCAGTCGATCCTAATGTCAAATTCCATTACCCTCGAAGCACGTACGAGACGATGGGAAAGCTCCTGCGAGCAGCATACACACGTGGAAGGTGGTGCAAGGTGCGAGAAGGACGTAAGCATGAAACGTACTTATATATATAATAAATACATATATATATACAAATATGTGGATGTGTATATACACGAGGGTTGGTTTGCTGAAGGGTAACGCTCGGTGTATTCATCTGGCAACGCTACGACATACCTGTAGGCAGCATTCACCATTGGCACGTGTATACATATAGATAAATATAGATATATCTATGGATGTAGATATTTATACATATAGTTGTACCTGCACTGAGGTTTCACACTCGATACGGCTTCTATAGAGTATTGGTACGTACATCCGACGGTACGTGCTATCAGTTTACCTATAACGCGCCACAGAGCATCTACGAGAGTATACATACGTATAAATATGTGTATACACATATATATATTTATTAATATATGTGTATATATGAGTGTATTAGAATGAAAAGGGCGTGATTGACATATAAGAGAATGTTGAATCCTTTCGGTTATGACCTTTCGCGTGTATAAGATGTCGATATGTAAGTGTAGTACATAGCGCTCGTGTACTCTTCTGTTCGAAATGTATAACGAAAACGACGGATTCCCTGGAGGGTGACGATGGGATTGAACGTAATGGAAAAGGAATAAAAGTCCTCCGCGAATTAACTCACACCACGTTTTCTCCAATTTTATGGCATTTCTCACAAATTTTTTTTCTTTCTTTGTTTTTTTTTTTCTTTTTTTTATTCCTTCCTTTTCTTTGACTCACGTTTATTTCTTCTCTCAACACCAAGCCACTGCAATAAATCCGGCGTGTCTGCGTTTAACACGCCATATCCACTACACGCTGCATCTATACCAACTCGATACTTATCTGACTCTGTGATGGCCTATCGCCTCATGAAATTTTGTACGAGATACCTTGATTTAATGGAGTTCCACGAAATCGCTTTTGGTTTATTCGTATCGTTCAATTTTTTATGGGAATTTACTTAATGGCCATCAATGAGATATCGATGTTGTTGACGATTTTTTCATTGAGGAACTTCGTGGACTTTGTTAATTGAATTTCATTCGATTGAAAGACTTAAAAAAATCGTAACTTTCTAGACTTTTTCGGATTTGAATTTATTGACGAATCAATCGAATTGGAATAATCGTTCACAATTCTTTGAGGTCAAATATCAAGACATCGTTGGAAAAGGTATATGTTTTTATAAGAAATTTCAATGTTCCCAGTTGTTAGAATATCTATTTTTAAGAACTTCAAGCAAATTACAGGTTATTCAGTATTAATATCCATTTAATTAATCAAGAATTATTCGGGGAGATGATTCAGAAAAAAATGTAATTCAACAAATATGATTTTTGTTGGAAGTTATTTATTCATGTTGTGAATAGTATATGCAAACGAGGATTAAATGTAAAATTGATTCTATATAGTACAGTATTGTTGGCACTGGTGTGATAATGAAATTAAAGTGATCGATAGTATGTACCGGTTAAGCGTTGGTTGGGCAAAGTTCCTTCGAGATGGCGGAACGAAACAGGTACTATATATTAGATAGGTACCCATCTGGAGTGTAAAATGAGAAGATATAAGCCACACGAGAATGGTTCAACTTCTACGAAGCTCTTGCACCTGCTGCTATCGCCGATTCTCATGGCTACAACTACGTGTATACGCATTTAACAGAAAAACCTATTTAGCGTGTTGTTACATTTTGAGCCACTTGAAGCTTCAAGTTTCCAAAGCAGTCGACTAAGTTCCACCGAAATTACCAACTTTTTACTTTTCTTTAATGTGACATTTTTCATTTATACTTATTTATGCACTATTTTTTTAAGTTGAACAATTGAAGATTTTTAAAAATTAGAATTTAAATTTTGTAGTTCCATTCATCGTATGAATTTTTTTTCTTCGTAAGATTAAAAAATGTCTTATTTTTTCAGAAGCAAAAATAATTGTTTGCAGTAGACACTTTTAGCTTAAATTTTGACATTCATTACTTATCTCTTTTAGCAAAAATGATTCGATTTATAAAATCGAAACTACAGTGAATAGTGTGAAGTTAAACGGAGGCTAAAAAATAAAAAGTTGATTTTATTGAAATTTGTACATTTTAGTAGGAAAATATATGAAAAAATAGAAAAATCGAGTGGCTACAAAGTATTCGGTCGTTGATACGTGAAAAATGAAATTCTCTAGTAAAGTTTTGCCACCTCAAGAGAGTCACGCACGTCAACGTCATATACATGCAATGTACCCACGCCTGCCTTATTTTCTTAGCCACGAAAAATGTTGATTTTTCATTTCGAGGACGCAACATACATGAGCCTTTACTCTCCCACTCTCTCTTGCTCTCTTTCACCCTCTCACCTCTCTCTTTTCCTCTCGATCAACCCCCATGAATTGAATGATACACCAAGAGCACTTATCCACCACCTCAAGGGATAATCGATAAGGTAAACAGAAAACCGAAAGAAAACGAACCACAAAAGCTTCATATTATATCGAGTATTATGAAACAGGAGTCAAAAAATAAACAGCAAACACAAATTAATAAACAAGGAAAAGAAATGGAGGATGATAAAAATAAGCCTTTGAAAATTTATCGAAAAAAGCTACATCTCCAAAAAAACTTTGGTAAATTTATCAGAAATTATATTTTTACGAAAAAAAAGATTCTTTCAACTCTGTGGAAAAAAAGAAAATTATCAGTTTTTCATTTTTACATACATCAATATTTTTTCATGTGCTACTAAATATACTGCAGCGAACTGTAATAATAAACAAAATTTCCAATAAATTCCAATAGAATCACTAATAAACGATATTTCATTTCACGAAAGAATGCTCAGTTCGAATCGAAGGTACAAAATTGTTAAATATCCACTTTTTATTTTGCCAACGGTGTATATTGTTTTTTTGTGTGTACAAAAAAACCTTTTTCTGCTCGCCATCGAATTCCAATGACAAAAAACATTGTAATCTTTAATTTCCTGTAATACACAGGGCATTGGCATAGCATGAATGAAAATCATCCCCTTTCCCAAATATTGGAATACATGAACGCATAAAATACGAGGAATTCGATGTTTCATAATACCGAGATTTTCTGATAAACAAACTCGTCGCTTGCAGGAAATGTTTTAAAGTTTCTTTTCAGCTTTTGCAAACGCTATGCGAATTCATTTCAAAATACTGTATTTTTTTTCCACATGTTCCAAAAAAACAACTATTTTTTCTATACTTTGTGGATTTTTGTTGTAATTCTGGAAAAAATAACTATCAAGGGTTCGTTTCGTATTACATCTCACTTATATCGTATACGACGATCCAACACGCGAAGTTTTATGTGAATGTGTATGTGAGCCGAAGCAAAATATCATCGATTTTGCCCGCATGTCGACTTCTGCCAAACAAAAGGGCTTGATCTTGTCAACTGGAGACGTGGAGTAAACGCTGTTTTGTTTGTCAGCGATCGATATATACGTGTTAAGATATAAACAAAGTGCGAAATCGATTAGAATGTTTTGAAATGCACGCATGCATTCGCTCTCACGATTTAATGCTTAAATGTATAGATATATACATACAAATATGATAGATTAGTCACTCAAAGGAAAGTACAGGTGGATAATGTGACTATCTAAGCGTTAAGATTATTAGTACTTGACGGTAATATAACTGGCTTACACCGAACGACTTCATAACGTGGTGTGTGTTTGTAAATGTAATAAATGTGAGTGAAGTAAATATATGGATAATCAGATTATTTTTTTTTCATGGGACAAAGAAGTTAAAGGGTTCAACGACGTGTGATTTATGCTTTTTACAACTTGTCGTAAAGCCACGTTACTCTTGACAAAGTTTAAGTGGAAAAATGTCCAAGCTCGTAGAAAAATGAATAAGAAAATCAACGAGTTCAATTATCTTTTTAGCTTTTTTTCTAGTAGCAAAATGCAGAAGAGGATCAATGAGTATCAAAGGTTTTTTAAATCGATGAGACGCTTGTTTTTCAATATCTCATGAAATGATCGTTTATTTTTTAATGATACGAAGCTACTGTCAATTTTTTGAAAGGTGATAATTTTGGAAGTGTTAATAAATCCTTTCGATTGATGTTTTTATTCTGAAAGGAAAATTCTGGAATTAATTCGATAGTATCAAATGAATCCGGATCTGTAGATTGCGGGTATTTTTGAAATATATCGAATGTGTTGTGGAAATGACACCATTTGTGCCATTTGTAATTGGCTCGCATTGGACCTTGGGCCAGAAAGTTATCGTTAATGCAGTGAAATTAATCCAGGTGGATGGTTAATGCGAGCAATATTACCATATTTATATTTGGTGTTTTTTTTTTTGTTGAACTTGAGGCAAAATAACACATTGAGCAGTGAGCGTTGACAGAGAATTTGAGCATGTAAATTTGTGTTTATATTTATATTCGTTGAAAAGTAACAACGGCGCAGAGATGGCCACATTATGGTTCGGTAAATTAATAATTTTTTTATACGTTGTCCTTGTAATCACGCTTAACACTGAAAAGGACTGTTAAATGTGTACACATTTAAAAAATCTATTCATGACTTTGACAGATGGTCCTGCAAGCTTGAAACATCTCTTGCAACCATGACTTGGAAACTCATTGGCATTATTGTGTGTCAAGGCAAAAGCGACAGAAGTGTTGCATGAAAAAAAAAAATGATTGAGGCTAATTTTCTGGTGAGCCGAGATACATTAATAATCATTTGACTAATTCGGATTAATTCCAACCATTTAACTCAATTACCGCAATGAGGCAAATTATTTTTCTTCCACCAGAGGTTTTTGCTTCATTTATTCATATACAAAACTCGTTAGGATTCTTCTTTCTTAATCCCAATGTTTAATTTACTCACCCCAATTATTCGGCTAAGTAACAAAATTCCATACACTTTTTTTAATACATATTCCAACCCAATTTTGAAACTCAAGTTCGAGAAAAATCGTGAGAAAACCTCGGCCCAATTCGTGTCGCATTTCATAAAAATAATTCTCTCTGTGCGTCTTTCTTTCTCCTGACCATGGAACTCCGCATATTGGAAATCAATGAATTTGAGTGACGCGCGTGACCACTGCGCAGTTGCATTATCGCTGTTTCAATACATTCTTAGTCAATCAATTGATTTGAATTTCTATTAATAATACACTTCATAGCATTGCTAACATGTGCGAGAAAAGTAAAGATCGAATAACGTGGTTAGTTATTGCTATTGGCATTATTGAATCATCATTTACATTCGTTTGGGTTTATTTTGATCCATTTTCATCACAATAGATTCGAGTCTTATTCCAGATTGAAAAAAGTACAAATAAGAATGAACATCCAATTGCTTCAACCAGGATCCAATGAAATAAATCAAATTTATTCCTTGTCACGATCTTCATTTTATTTTAACAAATGATTTTCTTCAATCTCAAGATTCTTGTGTTCCTAATTTTTGCCAACAAAAAATAGCTTTCCACTAACTTTACGATCATAAAATTGAATGAAAGATAATTATTTTTATACCATATTCAATTATTTAATTATTTAATCATATTCCCATGGGTCTGCGGTCTGAGCGGAATTTTTTTTTAGCAGAGCACAATTTATATTGGAAAAATGTGCTCGAATAAATCGAATGAAACAGCATTATTTATTTTATTGAAATACAAGGAGTAATCAGAAAACTTTATTTGTCTGAAAATGGTTCAAGCGACAAAAAATGGAGTTTCATTTCTAAGTCAAACTAAAAGATTCATCATCAACCCTTGTTTTATTTTTTTTTATACAAAAAATGAAAGCTCATTAGTTATTGGGGTTCGGTGACCGTAAAATTAGGTCAGTTTTTGGAAGGCTCCAAATCGCTCAAATATTATTAATTATTGGAAAAAGTCTTCAACGATGTATTATCCAATTCTAAGGATAATAAATTTGAAAAAAAAACCACGAGATTAAGTGTTGTAAAAATTGCGGGAGTCGATTGATTGAATAATTTTTAATCTAGCGGATAATCAATCTCATTAGTTTGATTAATATTCATGTTCAATGTCGATAATTGTCCGTATTTTATGCAAACATAGAACATATCTACATATTTATTTTAAACTAGTCGGTTACATTGACGTACGGAAAGTTTCTCGAGGAATGAGATGATATTTCTGCCTGTACGTTTGCCCTCTTCCCTCCCACCTCAAGCCACCCAACCTGCGTCAAGAGGTAAACCGCGGTGTCATCCGGCAAGCGCGTCATTAGAGTAATTACCTACGACCCCTCTCAGCATTATTCGGAAATCTCCGCATACTGCTTGTATGTCACTCATCTCCTCCCAATCCTTCCTATTCTCCCGCGAACCATCAGATCGTCGGCTCGGAGTTTCCGCGCTAATTCATTCGCCTCAAACGCTACATACACTTTCATAGCTATACGTAATTAATATATGGGTCGTCCTAATGTCAAGTGTTATGATTGCCATATTTTTTTAAACCCGTTACTTTATTTAATTATTTTTCCACTGCAATAGCAGAGTATTTAAACAACTGAAATTTTGAAAAATGAATAATAATTCAAACTGTTTGTTTATATAACAATCGAAATAATTGATTAAAGGTTTTTTCCAGTCCAAAAGTTACATTTCGCGAAACTGTCATACTCTTCTGGGAGTTTAAAATCTTATGTAAGATAATAAATGAGTTTTTATTGTAAAGTTGACAGAGAACGTTCCGTATATTCGAGCTCATTGTTAGTGCGAAGCGAAGAAGCTCACGATGCTTCCTTCTGCGGCCTCCAATCTCGATAATTAATCATCGATTCAGGCCACGAGAATACGATGAATTGTCGTAGGAGATACAAAAGGGGAAAAACTGTCGGAGGAAGAAAATATGCTCTTTTTCTGTCCATTCTTTTACATTGACTTTTTCTTTGTTTTTTTTTTTTTTATATTTTTTTTTATTATTATGTCAACCCAGTGACGGTGACAATTGAGACCCACGTCCAATTATCCCAGGAACGCTCTTTTCTCGCTTTTGTGTTGAGTACTACACTCGTCAGACCCTTATACACCACTACGTCACATATGTATTTTATCCCTTTTTTTTCAACCTTTTCTGTTGTGTAGTTATTCAATTTTTCTCTTATTCTCTTTAGTCTTAATCGTTTTTTTCCTATTCAATGTTCACTGTCACCGAAAATGCCATGACGAACATATTTGAATCTGCCATTAATCCCAGAGGTAAGATAATTTCTTGATGTTGTTCTCAGTTCGAATAAAGCATCGTATGTACGTGCC
Source organism: Campoletis sonorensis (assembly GCA_013761285.1). Classification (NCBI taxonomy): domain Eukaryota; kingdom Metazoa; phylum Arthropoda; class Insecta; order Hymenoptera; family Ichneumonidae; genus Campoletis; species Campoletis sonorensis. The sequence continues at coordinate 249,723 of JACEOJ010005883.1, read as the reverse complement.
ATCGACATTTTCAATGGACCAACGCAATGTTCGTCCAGATGTAATTAAAAAAAGAACTTTAGTGACATTTGAAATAATGAATTTTCAACCCACATCAAGATAAATGATCCGTTTATGAAGCGCTCTCGCCAGAATAATCGTTTTTGGTACTCGATCAATTTAATTAATCATAAATGATTCAATATATATGTATCATTATTTAATTACTTACGAAGTATAGCAGCCTGCGGTAACCAACTTTGAGTAAGCAAATTCGACGGCTTATTGGGTATTTCCTCACTCTCCCATTTCCAAATGACTTTCCTCGGTATATCACGAACAACGTTAATGATCACGTTTAATTTATCCAGTGGCATGGTCGATGCTTTAATCATAGAGCCAAGACTAAAAAGTAAAACCCCTTCTTTGGCCTCGTCGAGGAACCGTTCAAGTTCGATCGGCAACGATGGGACGACGGGTGAAATGTGAATACCGCCGACTTCGATGACAGATGGAAGATTGGGTTTGGATCCATGAAGGGAAAAATGAGTATTGGCGAAAATCAACGATGTATTTTTGGCAATTTCACTCAATGGTGGAACATCCGGACCAAAAACACTTCGAACAATGTTTTGCATAGGAGGATGGAAGGCATATTTGTGAAAAAGTTTAATTATAGGCACGGTAAGTGTGTTGATCATTCTTTCAAAAAATGTCATTGATGGACCAAAGCCATGGAATATGGTAGGAATGTAGCTCGGATTATCCTCATTTGACAAACGACCATTAACCCACGGCATTATTTGATGCGATGAAAGACTAATGAAAGGGGCCTTAAAACGATGCACAAAACCCAAGAAACAATCCTCGTTAAAAACCTCAGTTATCAAAAGATCGAATTGGGCGTCGGATTTAATAAGTTTTTGAACTTCTGGATTGTACAGCGAATCGGCACAGGATCTTAATCCCCAAGTTCGTAAAAGCGTCACATCGAAAAATACTCTAGCCGGCGAGTGATGCAGCATTGTCATATCCATCACGTTAATGAAAACATCGGACGATTTATTCACTAGACTTATATCGTGATAATTCGGCAACGGTGAACTCTTATGACTGTCACGTGGAAAATACGACACTACCGTTATATCGTGACCTCTGCGGGCAAGCTCTTCGAGCAAGGGACGAAAAGCTGCAAAATGACTCTTGCCAGGATGTCCGAATAAACCAAGTATACGATATTTGTCGTTAGCCTTTGACTGACTAACGACATCGTGATTGATCCTGGACGAAGGATTCGGAGGGGAATCACATTGTCCAAGATCAATGGCAGCTAGACACGACACCGCACAAATTATCCATTTTAACTGTGTATTGAACATTTTTCACTCTTGCGTCAAGACGACAACACGAAATGTCAACTTGTAAGAATTAATTCAGGTCAATAATTTGATATTAATCCATTGACTATATTATTTTCAGATAACTTTCCCCTGCAATCACTTTTTGCCTGATACGTCGATTTTTATAGAGTAATTTGCGTATAACAGCAGTTTTTAACGTTTGTTTTTGTCTGTTCGTCTAATTTTTGGTATTAACGATTATTTATGACTTTTCGATCGTTCTAAATCAGGTTTCGTGCGGCACTTCTCATCTTGCTGTCTACTTGCAAATGCTGCAGGCACTTTTACTCCCAAGAATATATAGTGTACACGAAACCCTCTTCGGTTTCATGAACACTTTTTTTATCTCCCTCTCCAACAGGCAAATCGAGTCCAACCAGAGTTGCTCTCAATACTACGGCCAAGACACCTCACGATGATTGATGAATATTGATACAACTGTTTAGTCATGCACACGAGACTTTGACTACGACTGAAAACAAACTGAATGACTTATCTTGGTGCTCATGTGGTTTTTCAATTTATTATTGTTGTGTAATCATGAACCTGTCCTACTATAACCAGAAATTTGACTCTATAGACTCGTCGGACTCCACCGGCTTAACCCCCCGCGTTTTGCGTTGTTCATGGGTTTATTTCAGTTCTATTGCTCGTGGCTCTCGTTAGAATGAATCGTTTTTAATACTCGGATAATATATTAAGTTACAATTGGTTTTATGCATATAAATAATTATTAAATTACGTACGAAGTATTGCAGCCTGCGGTAACCACCTGCGAATGAGCAGATTCGACGGTTTATTGGGCATGTCATTAGTCTCCCATTTCCAAATAACTTTTCTTGGTATTCCACGAATGACTTTCATGATCACCTTTAATTTTTCCGTTGGCATGGTCGATGCTTTGATTATAGAGCCAAGACTGAACAACAGAACTCCCTCTTCGGCCTGGTCAAGAAACCGTTTAAGTTCGATGGGCAATGGTTTGACGATTGGTGAAATGTGAATACCACCGACTTCAATGACACTTGGAAGATTGGGTTTCGATCCATGCAGAGAAAAGTGAGTATTGGCGATTATCAACGACGTATTTTTGGCAATTTCACTCAATGGTGGAACATTTGGACCAAAAACATTCCGAACAATGTTCTGCACGGAAGGATTGAAACCATATTCGTAAATGAGTTTGATTATTGGCAAGGTCAATGTGTTTATAACTCTCTCGAAAAATGTCATTGATGGATCAAAGCCATGGAACATCAAAGGAATATAGCTCGGATTATCCTCATTCGAGCAACGTCTATTAGCCCATGGCATTAATTGATGCGACGAAAGACTGATGAATGGAGCTTTAAAACGATGCACGAAACCCAAAAAACAATCCCCTGTGAAAATCTCCGTTATCAAAAGATCGAATTGGGCGTCGGATTCAATAAGTTTTTGAACTTCCGGATTGTACAGTCCACCGATGCAGGCTTTTAACGCCCCAGTTCGCAGAAGCATCAATTCGACGAACATGCTGATCGGTGATTGATGTATTACTTCAAGATTCACCAAGTTGATAAAAAGATCGGACGATCGATTCGTCAGACTAATATCATGATAATTCGGCATCGGTGAACTCTTATGATTGTCACGTGGAAAATACGATACTACCGTTATATCGTGACCTCTGCGGGCAAGCTCTTCAAGCAACGGACGAAAAACGTCAAAATGACTCTTGCCAGGATGTCCGAACAAACCAAGTATACGATATTTGTCGTTAGCCTTCGATTCACTAACGATATCGTCATTGATATTCGACGAAAGATTCGGAGGGAAATCACATTGTCCAAGATCGAAGACCGCTACACACGAAAACGCACAAATTATCCATTTTAACTGTGAACCGAACATTTTTAACATGTGTACCAAGACGGCAACTTTTTTGAATTAGTTCATATGAAGCAGCGAACGTTAATCCCTTTGCTATAAAATCATCAGTCGACTCTGTTCAATCTCTTTTTTATATTCTCCTAGTTTTATAGCTTGATTAACGCAACACCAATTTTCAACCGATTTCTATTGTCTTCGTTTTACATTCATCAGATATTTTAGTATCAGTTTTAAATCGATTATTTATCGCTTCTCGATCGACGTTCATTGGATTTCGTGACACTTATGATCTCCATGATCCTGAACGATGTCGACGCTTGATCCTGTGGCCAAAAGCCGTCTCACCAATGACTTATGATTAATACAACCGTTTAGATCACACAAGACTTTAACCACGATTCCATATCGACTGCACGACATTTTTTCGTGCGCATATGTTTTCGTAACTTATCGTTGTACGATCATAACACAAACTTGCCCCAATTAGACCAGACGGTTGGCAGCATAGCAATTGGAAACCGAAGCGATCCGATAAAATTCGCACCCTAAGTTTGACGAAAACACCCCCCTGCTCTAATTATAAAATGATTGACAAATCATATGAGATTTCTGTCATATGCGATCATATGCCTGTGCGATTCCAAGTATTTTTATTCAATATTGTAATTCACATACGTTTGATTTTCAACATTGCCCCAGGGTCTCGAGAGCATTGTTTATTACTTAGGATAGTTTTACTTTAGGTTTCAGTCGATCGTGGTTTTCGTTTGCTGTTCAGCTTACTTTTATTATTTCACTGTTATCTTCTGGGAGGAGACTTTACTACAAGACGTAAAATGATATCTCAATATTCTTACTATGTTTTACAGACACACTCGTTCGTTCCTTTACTTTAGTTTTACTATTTGTTTACTGTTAGAGCATTATTGATAACGCGATTGATTGCGGGTCAATAAAATGGTGATGCAGTTTTCATACACAGAGAAAAAAATGGCGATCAAAAGGGTCGATTATTGAAGTGAATACACAGGATTGTAACTTTTGTTATTGTTGCTAAATATTTAGTTGGGCCTAAATTAAATTATGCGTAAATGAATAGTGAAAAATTGAAAATACGATTCATTTTTTGTACACCCTGTGGTTATATTTACGATTCTGTATTTTTCGACTTGATTTTCTCTCTCGATTTACTGGGCCTCCGACCTATCCTAAATTAAATTTTAAAGCCACCTTTAAAAATGTTACACTCGTGAACGTACGTTGTCAGAATACATTTCTCTCAATATTTAATGGATAAAGTTGGTTACAAATCCTTCTATGGACATAATTACTGAATATAATATGAAATTCTGAATAAAATGAAATATGAAATGTTCAATTACTTACGAAGTATCGCAGCCTGCGGTAACCAACTCCGAATCAGCAAATTCGACGGCTTATTGGGCATGTCCTCAGCCTCCCATTTCCAAATGACTTTTCTTGGTATATTGCCGATGACGTTCATGATCACCTTTAATTTATCCGTTGGCATGGTTGACGCTTTAATCATTGAGCCAAGACTAAAAAACAGAACTCCCTCTTTGGCCTCGTCAAGGAACCTTTTAAGTTCGATTGGCAATGGTTTGACGATGGGTGAAATGTGAATACCACCGACTTCAATGACAGATGGAAGATTGGGTTTTGATCCATGAAGGGAAAAATGAGTATTGGCGATAATCAACGATGTATTTTTGGCAATTTGGCTCAATGGTGGAACATTTGGACCGAAAACACTTCGAACAATGTTTTGCATAGGAGGATTATAGCCATATTCGTAAATAAGTTTGAATATTGGCGAGGTCAATGTGTTTATCATTCTCTGAATAAATGTCATTGATGGACCAAAGCCATGGAATATGGACGGAATATAGCTCGGATTATCCTCGTTTGAGAAACGTGAATAAACCCATGGCATTAATTGATGCGATGAAAGGCTGATGAATGGAGCTTTAAAATGATGCACTAAACCCAAAAAACAATCCCCGTTAAAAGCCTCGGTTATCAAAAGATCGAACTTAGCATCGGATTTAATGAGTTTTTGAACTCCGGGATTGTACAATCCATCGGTGCAGGATGTTAATGCCCAAGATCGCAATAGCATCAATTCGAAGAACACGCTAATCGGTGACTGATGTATCATATCAAGATTTACCACGTTAACGAAAACATCGGACGATTTATTCACTAGACTTATATCACGATAATTCGGCAATGGTGTGCTCTTACTATTGTCACGAGGGAAATACGACACAACCGTTACATCGTGACCTCTGCGGGCGAGCTCTTCGAGCAACGGACGAAAAACATCGAAATGGCTCTTGCCAGGATGTGCGAACAAACCGAGTATACGATATTTGTCGTTAGCCTTCGATTGACTAACGACATCGTGATTGATCTTTGATGAAAGATTCGGTGGGGAATCACATTGTCCAAGATCGATGATAGCTAGACACGACAACGCACAAATTATCCATTTTAATTGTGTACCGAACATTTTTCACTTTTGTGTCAAGATGACAACTTTTTCAAATTAGTTCAGATCAATAATTCAATTCTACACCTTTTACTATATTTCCATCAGTCAACTCTGTTCAATATCTTTCTTTCGACAAGTTTTATAGCGTGATTATCGTAACAATAATATTCAACCGATCGTTTTTGTCTTTGCTAAACATTTAACTGATTTTTCGTATTAGTTTTAAATCGATTATTCAGGCTTCAATGGTGTACTGATAATTTTTCACGTTTGTATTAAGTCAACACAAAATCCCAACTATTCCTAATGAGCTCACGTCAACACGTTCATATTATTTCTTTTACAATGTTATTCCCAGTCAACTGTTTTACTTCTGATCAATCTCTTTGTTTTTTTTTTTTTTCGTCAAGTATTATGAATTCATTCATTCAACACAGATTTGTAACGATGTTTCTTGTTTTTATTTTGCATTTATTTAATATTTGGTATTAGTTTTTGAAAAATAATTATTTATCGCTTCTCAATCGATTCCAAGTCGTTTTCGTGACACTCGCGATGTCGTCGTGCACTTGCACGTGCTACGGGCACTTTCACTCTCGAGAACAACGTTCACGAAAGCCCTCTCGGGTTTCATGAACTTTTGTTTTTTACTCCTGCTTTCAACAGACAATACGAACGCAAACGTTGTCGTCGCTCAATCCAATGGCCGAGACGACTCGGGAATGACTGATAAATTAATACTTCTATTCGATCACAAAAGACTTTGACCGCGTCTCGACGATCTTCACTCAAACAAAGTTCGTTGGCGATAGTGTATTTCCTAAACGCATCGTTATATACAATCGCAGCAAACTTGCCCCACTACAAACAGACGTTCGCTCCGTAGTGAATAAGAATTTTAGATGAGATATTTCTGGCTGTACTCTTGAGATAAATATATCTCGGTGCTCTCTTGTTTTTTTTCGCGTAGCCAATGAGTTACTCTGTCACCATCGAATGCTCTAGCTCTCCAATCTTTCACGTACACATTCGTTTTATTTATTATTTCATTTTTATCTAATCGTTAACTACAAAGACACAGGCAATAACAGAATTGAGTGAAAATCTTGTTGCAGTTTTTGTGATTTAGTTTGATACGTTTTCAACAATTGTAGCAGGTTCTCGTCATTAATTCCTACTTTTTTAACGATTGTTGACATTGTAGAAAATATACTAAAAACCCAATTTGTTGTGTCAACTAAATTAATTTTTTTAATTCACCCATTTTGTTAATCCAACTATTATTAACAAAAGGTATTGTCGAAATACTCAAAAAAAAATCGTTTCTATTCATAAAATATTTTGTTGTTCATTATTAATGAAATATTTTGATGGATATGAAATGCTAATTACACCATTTTCTGTGTTGATCAAACTTATCATTTATTTACGAAAATATCCCAGTTTTTGTGTCATTTCAATTATTTTCCGTTGACTGTATTTTACAAAATAATTCAACCGTAATAACCAAAGTTCGATCTTTTCAACCAAATCAGTTTTCACGGTGCAAAATTATTAAATGACAAAAAAGAATTAACGTTTATAGAATACGTTTCGTAGGATATTCGACAAAAAGATTACATAATCTTTTATTCCATTTTAAATTGAATCCCAAGACGTTCTCCGTACTGATGGTTGTTGTTTTCTTCATGTTCTTTTTTTTTACAACTGCTATTGAACTGTTTGCTTATTCAAGACTGTTGTCACAGCATTACTGAGTGTTTCGACATTCTTCGAACGGATCTCATTGGGGAATTGAACTGTTATCAATGAAACAGACTTTTCTAGTGTCTAGCACACTACAAAATAGTTCTCGAGCTCCTTTTCCATCTGACAGTCATCCGCTCACCGTTTTTTTTACCTTTTCGAGGTCTGCTCGAATATTTGCTTTTATGTTTTTTCAATGTTTCCGGAGAAACTACGAGTGTTTATTAATTGTCAAAAATAATAAACATTCCCGAGCAGTGATGATAATAAATTCAATGAAAATATTACGACTCTCAAAAAAATATTGTTAGGTCGACAGATGCCCTCAGCGCTTGTCACGGGTTAATGGTGAGAGAGATAAGAAAGATAAGGCAACCTTTATTCATTTGATCGAGGAAACCAACAAGCCGATACTCGACAGTGTGTGTCCATTTAAACTCATCGTAGATTGTGGATAAAGACAAAATGGAAATGTAAGACACTTGTTTCCTTTCCATTTGACTTAAAGGTCTCAGAGTTTAAATAGAAGTCATCGTCGTTTAGAATCAATATTGAAAAGTGAGAAAAATTCAAAGTTGATAATTCATAGTCTGTTCTACATCCGCCCAATATTTTATCCTTCCGTTTGTAATCACTTTTGATCTCTGTTCCATTTTTTCATTCATTGCCAACCTGGGGCCACGAACAATGACTTGAAATTATTTTTCTAATAATTTCATTCCTTAGAAACAAATTGCAACATTATTTTTTCACACTGAATCATCATTTTCACAAATTTTATCCTCGTTCAATACTAAGTGGAAAAAAAGGCTCGTCATTATTCAATCGAATAAAAGTTTTATCCTTATGTACACGTGCGTAGGTTGATAAATGTAAATGAGAAGTAATTGATATCAATGACTTTTATATACTAGAATATCAGGAATCAAACCGTCATAATTATCGGTACTCCCAACACACCTACGGCCGTGACTTTGACTTTTGAATTAATTCTCGTCCATTAACCATTCGTGTGTTCGCGTGGCAGTGATCGACCACACTTCGAATGACCGTATATAACGCAAACATCTATTATACACTGCCAAGGTCAAATTCACATAATTATCAACGTAGCACTTTGTATTGCACTCGACGGAGTAACAGAGTGTTAAATCAATAGATAAAAAAATCTCTTTTCTTTATGTATTATTTTAAGATTTATTGTGTAAACTTTAATTGTGAAAAATATTGAATAAATATTTGAAAGTTTCTCTAAAATATGTGTATTTCTTTCTCAAATATATTTCCTCAAAATATGCAACTGAAACCATAAATATTTTTTGGCCTCGTCATTATTACTTTGTAGCTCTGCAAATGATTTCCACGAAATTGATTTTAAAATCTGTGGAGAAAATCAGGAACATTATTGCTGACCTACTTTGTCGAATGTCTTTTTCGTTTTTTCACCTGTCAACGACATTTTCGATTTTATAAAGCAAGTTCCTGTAATTACTGTATAATGAAATGGAACATGAAATTAATAAATTTGTTAATTATAAAGATCGAAGTTTATCAGAGAGAAATAATATTCACAAATTAATAAACCAGCAGAAAAGTATTTTTTTTTTAAATCCTTTGATTCGAAATGATTTTATTACGTAATAACGCTTAACGAATTTTCATAATTTTTTTTTGTTCGTTGTGTCGTTTCACCTGGTTGTCTGGAAAGATGAGAACGTTTTCCAACGACGATAAGAGCAACGTATTTCTCTTTAGACGACCGCATAAAATAACTATTTACAACGTGCAGTCTTAGTGTTTATTTTGATATCTTGTGCAAACGATAAATATGAAAAAGGAAAAAAAAACATCGTAGAATCAAGACTAATTGATATCGAATTTCTGTCGATAAATAACAAGTGCGAACATATAAATTGTCCACGTTTTTACAGTAATGCGGACACTTACGTAATTTCTTTTTTCGATATTTTCGTTTTTATTAACGTCGCCAGTACTGCAACCATTGGACAGAGATATATCGTCAGATTTCGACAGGAAATATGTTGAGAATAATATGGTCAAGTGAAAAATCTGAGGTGAATCTCAGTCCGAGGCACTTGCTCGTAAATCACATAATTTTTAAGAAAACATCGATTACGTTCAACGAAAGAAATGAAAAAGAAATTTCGACTGAAAATCAATCGTAGCGACAAGAAGTGATAAATAATATTTTCAACTTAAATTTGAATTATGCTAAAGAAAGGAATTTCAATATTTCATGGTGTTTCCGTGAAAAAAAAATACCATAAAATTGAACAGACGTATAAATAAACAGATTTTTGCTAAAAAAAAAGACATTATTATAAAACTTATTAAACATTATAACAAAAGGCATAAAAAATATTCGGTGAGCTGTGAGCTTCGAAAGAACAGAAAATTTTTGTAACTTCGCCTCGCTTATTTCTTGAATTGATAAACAATCGCAAATTCGAACTATTCGTAAGTCCACGTAACATAAAATGTAATATATTAACCCTCAACATAACAAACATAAATATAAAGTCATGAAGAAGCATGGAATGGCGTCACGGGGATGATTATGGCCCCCAAATTGTATATCTTGGATTAATATAAGCGATGGGTCAGTTCTTTATATTTCTATTATTGTTTCTTCCCCCTGTGACGGTCAGTGCTTTCGCCCACATGTTACTCGATATTAACACATAGATACGTGACAATTTTCGAATGAACCAGATGTTATATTCCTCGTTTGGTTGATGATAGAGATCAGAAGAGATCAGTGGCAAATAGCGACGCGTCATTCGAATAAACTAAGCATTTTATACATTATTTTTTTCTTGTTTGCTGCATATTTATTTCCAATTAGAAAGAAATACTGAAAATACAGATCGAATGTGTTGTCTGTGAGAATATTCGTTGGTAATACATTTTTCCACTGTATAATTTCGCCCTTTAATCACAAGGAGTGCTTTTCGTTTAATTGTAAATATTGTTCGATCTAATAATCTTTGGATACCATTTAACGAGGTGTGAATTCATGACGATCATGTTTGTCAAACCATCAAATGGAATGGGTCAAAAATAGATGAAAAAATAAATAAATAAAACTACTTGATATGGAAGAGAAAAAAAATGGTATAAAAAACCAATGGATTCAATTTTTCTTTAGGGGAGTCGAAAATTTGTTGCGTGTTTGTAAAAGTGCTGAGTTTAAGAGCAAGCGCAAGAGCCAAGCCCTTCTCTCGTATATATGAAGGACGAGAACTCTGTGATGCGATAAAGACGAAGTGGGGGGGTTTACTGCGGTAGTTCATCCGGATGGATTACATTACCACGAGAAAATCGTATGAAGGGAAAATAGTGAAGAGAGGTAACGTGAAAAAAGATCTTCTACCAGAGGGAACGCTTCACTCTGCCTATTTGAAAATTTGTATCAATATCATAACCACACGCAATATTCTGGCAAAGAAAATTATGCGCTCGAGATAAAAAAAAAACAGCTCACTTTTGCCTTTTGTATAAACGCGAGATCCAAAAAAAAACACAATGGAAACTTTCCGGACCGCGTTAGAGTAGAATGAAAATATTGAAGACGATCGCGTTCTGAATACTCTATACCGAAAAGGTTCGTATTCAAAATCCTACGGAATTTATGAATGCAATCGAATTTCTGATACCTTCAGACTTTTACAAAAACCGAAAGGAATATTGAGATCAAAATTACATTTGCGACCATAATAACAGGAAATAATATCTCATTCAGTTTTTTTATTCAAGCTTTCATCACAAAGCAAAGTCTTTTGGTTCGTAACGACGTCCAGCGAGCAAGTCGAACACTAAATCGAAATGTTGGTGTCCAAACTTAAAGTTTGGACACAAACTCGGACACGCCTTAACGTCCAATACGATAACCGTTGATGGAGTGACGTCTATCGCCTTAAGGATGAGCCGGTCACTCCGAACGGTTTAGAATTTGTTAAATTGAAGTTTTGCCACATCATTCGATGTATCGGAAATAAAGAAGCTTTAGACCATCCGGGGAAATGCCAAAAATGGGCTAATAGTACGTTGCGTAGCAAGGAGGCAGAGTGGAATTTTTGACGGACGCGGCGTTCGTAGTCCCACTGTGCTTACGAAGTGTACACGATACTTTATGCAACAAAACCACGTTTCCGAGCTTTTTATTAAAATTAAGGTTAATAAAACCTATAGAGGTTATTAAAATATATAAATATATTTTATGTATGAAATATATTTTATGTATGAAATATATTTTCATAATGAATAAAACAAACAAATGCATAATGTTCATTAAAACTAATAAAAATGGTGTATTCTCTCAGACTGTTTCACTATGCAGCGATCCATGGCTATGATTTATCTAAAGATTCCGTAAAACATATATTTATATATGGATTAATGACAACAAAAGCACAGGAATCCGTAAAATACACCATAACGTTATTTCCCAAGAATAAAAAGTAAAAAAATATATATCTCCAGGCTTACATATATATTTATATATAAAGTAATATTGCAAAGCCGGTAACCAGTTGAAATATATATATTTTTGCAAGCCATTCGGTCGCCACTGTACCATCGCCATCTCGCAACTTTTTCCTCGACATTTCTCTCATAAAAGTTAATAAGCCGGGGTTTGTTGATCCTCGGAAAATTGCTACCGCGCCCTCGTTCTTCCCCGTCTGCCCTCCTTCACTCGCGCGACGTTTTATGCCGCAGTTCTATTCTCCGTTACGAGCCCCAGGACGTATACCCTCTGTACTTCTCTGTCTCCCTTCTGAATTTCTCCTGTGCCTGCCTACGCGCATTTGTATCTCTCGCTGCCCCTCGCCGCGCAAGAATTCTTATTTTCCTTCCTCGTCGTCATTGTCATTGATCTTTTTCGTTTCTATTCGTCGTATTTGATCCTACGACAATTTTATCATTTTCCTTTTCTTCGACATTCATTTTGCTTCGATATTTATACAAATTGGTCAAAAGGGTACAATCCGTGATGAGAAGTTCATTGAAAAGAAAACAGTGTTCATTTCAATTGACTTTCATCGACGAATACGAATATTAAAATACTAAAGAAATCTATTTGTTTTGTTTCTTTTCATCCTCTTCGAAATTACGATGTATTTGAGAATAATAATTATATAACTTTGCTTTACAACTTCTACTTGAGCTGCTTAATTTAATCAACGGCCAGAACTGTCATTATTTAAATAAACAAAAAGCTCTCCGAACAAACACAAACCCCCAGTGGATGGGATGCACGCCAATGCAGTTTCAACAATTGTATTCCAAAGAGCTTAGACTGCTGTTTCGCGATAGTTGGAAGCCAACAAGAGCTCTGACTGCATACGTTTCGTGCAATTCGTAACTGTCAGCGTTTATCTTTTAAACTTTTGTTTCATGTAGTCAAATGATTCAGATTCAAATAAAATATTTCGTACACTACTTTATTTCATTGCATTTTTCAATGTAACAGTGACGATTAGTCTTCCGAGGGGCAAAAGGTGAGAATGATTCGTGATGGGAAGAATGAAAATTTAGTATTTCTCTCAACGATTGTATCCCAACGAAGCTTAGACTGTTCGTACTCGATAGTCACAATGCTACAAAAGCTTGAAGCTCCTTTTTAGACCTACTAATTAGCTGGCTCGTTATATACCTTCATGGTTGAGAATACGTGCTCGTGAGTAAACTCGTAAACATCCTCATATATACACAAAGTATTTCATGGGATATAGGAACGCGAGAAAGAGAAGTAAAGCAGCAATGAGAATATTCTGGCCGGAGACATGGAAGTGCACTACAACAAGTTGAATAGGGAGCCTTTTGAGACTGTTGTAGATATGGATGTATGGCTTTTTCTAAGATACAAACCACTAGACACTTTACGACTGTTACACATTATAACGAACACTCTCGTTGAACACAACGCCTCTGAAATTTGACCTCATCCTGCTGCACTTTTTACCATTTCATTCTTTAACCTCCGTATCAACGTTTCGTTTTCTCGTATAAAAGACACTTTTTCCATTATTTCTTTACCAAAACCTCTATAATTCAACGTATATGTATATGCAGCATCTACGGAATACTGTCGAATTACTTCAGCTCTAAAAAGAAAGAAAAAAAAAACACTATTTTCTCCACTGGCCGAATGGCCCCGTTGTTTTATCGTTGTATTTTAACGGCAACCAGGTGCAGCTAAGTACCTTCGTGAAAATAAGAGAGCTTTACAAGTTGAAAAAAAAAAAAAAAAAATTATGTACCTAGAACATAGATTCGATATCGATTTTGAACGGCTGAAAAGAACGAACGTTCACAAATCGTCTACGAACGAGAGATTGTTAAAACACTAATTTAATCGTAAACCCATTAGCGCTCACAGGACGCAATTTCGGCATCTGCGGAAATGAATCCTACGTATTTCAGTGTGATTTCTCTCATGGTGATGGTTAGAATTTCTCTTGAACGAATGTGACAATAAAAAAATGGAAAATACGCAAAAAAAACGGAATTTTTCTATGACAATGATTTCTCGTTCCTTTTTGATTTTTTTTCTTATGCCTGAAAACAATAAAAATCGCGACGAGAAAGACTTTTGGTCAACAAAATAGCGGTCAGCATGAAAATTTTACTTTAACTTTAACTCCGTTCGAATAATCATGACAATCAAGTATTTTTATCGAAAATTCTGTTTCTAGCCATTGTCGTAACCGCGAATAAAATCGCGAGGGCTGTTAGTATAGTATAAACACATGAGTTTTGGAAGCCCGTTTTTCTGTGGAGTTGTGTGGGGCTCAGTATAAAATCGTGTTACGATAAGTCTCATGACTTTGTTGGTGGGTAAAAGTTGAAAGGTCAGTCAGGCGATGAAACGCGTATAGCGATAAATCAAACGAATACAGAGTTCCGGATGGTTGATCTCTTGGGAGAAGGAAGAGAAAAAAAAGTGAACTGTTCGTGCAGGGAAAGTATTTCGTTATGTATAGAATCTCAGTATAAATTTATATATGTATTCATGACCTTGTAACGCGCAGTATATAAAAAAAAATATATATATCGAATATCGCTTTAAGTGATGAGCGCCAAAACTTCGTGATGCGTGTGTTTACGTGGAAATAAATGGTGCAAACGAAGAAATAGATACGTACGTATACATGGGAGAGGGAACGACTGAGTGTAAAAGCAAAGAAACCGATGGAAATCAGAAGAAGAAGAAGAAAAAAAATAAACAAAAACGAAGGCAAGGAAAGAAAGAGGAAAAGAGAAAGGGAGAGAAGTGTTAGAAGCCTGACGATGTGTGTATAAACTGCGGATGGAGAAGGATGCTTTGCTCCCGAAAAAGGAGCTTACTACGTATAGCTTCATATAATATATACATATATATATATTTAGAGAGAAAGAGAGAGAGAGAGAGAGAGAGAGAGAGAGAGGAAGAAAGAGAGAGAGAGCTAGACGTACGACTCCCCAGGGAAATTTAGGTGCGATCTCCATGTATCACCGAACCTACAGTAAGTACGTAAGCACAACGTATGTACTGCGGACGTTATAATGTATAGGGTTACCCAAACCGCTGTTCCACTTAAGTATAATAATGGTGTACAGCTAACTCGAAATTTGAAATTTCGTGCGAATCTATTTGTACTTTATTCAGATATCCAGAAACAAAATAGAAGTCCATTTGCTCGGGAATTATTTCGATTCTCCTTAATGCAGGGCATCGGGGCAACGATGCAAATGAAACTTTGAAAAAAATAACAGTCTCCAAGGGGCTCTTCAAGATATGACAAATTAAAAAGTCAAAATAGGAACAAAGATTCAAAAAGATATAGAAGTCTGATAGCAATACGTTGGATAATTGTTTGCTGCCAGATAATATTCACTTGTATCCAAAATACACATCGACAACTCCTCTCTATAGAAAGCTATGCATGTTCGTGTGTGTGAATATTTAACCATGGGACATATAACTGTAGCGATATTGGGTCACGTCATCGGATAGTTATACTACAACTAAACAAATAGTCAATGCATAATGGATTGTTATCCTTGAATATCTCACATTGTTATTGCCACCATATTGTATATAGTGAGAAGATGGTTATCGAAGTTGTACTGTACAGTAACATTTTTTTATAGTGGCAATAGAAGGTTTTTTGAAACTCGAATAGTGACAGTACAATTAAATCTAAAACCAATTTTTAACGGATTTGTTTGGAGATAAAAAGTAAGGGTTGCCTTGATTCACTACGACTTGGACTCTTGTACGGAAATGCTTGGATTTTTAAGGTTTTTTATATTTCGTTTTCGACATTGTGGTCGTAACATTGTTTGCACAAAAAAGATACTCACCAGCACATGAATCTGTTCGTTTTTTAACGACAAATAAAATAGAGGGAAATTTCATGTCACAATCACAGAATTCAGGGAATCGACAAAAAAAAACACTTTTTGAGATCCAACTGGAATCGAAATTGACGCTGGTCATGAGTTCTAGGATTAACGTCAAAAAATAATGCGACTAACGATACTTTCGAGAATTCCAGCACTTACTAATGAAATTTTAACGATACAATTTTCACTTGAAATTACCGGGGACAGTCGATATTGATATATATTAAGAAACAAAATGTCACGTCCTAAAATATTTCCAACTACTTCGAGCTGATCTAATTGAAGTTTTAATTAATTCATAATCTCATTCCTTGGCAGAATATCCTGGCAAATTCTCATGAATACCAAAAATATCTGTGTAGGAATAAAATCAATATTTATTCAATTCATTTGCCTATAATTATAATGCCAAATAAAACATCTTTAGAATCTTATAGCAACTTTTGTTAGTGATCTACTTTCTATTCAAAAGTAAAAAATCGTACGTACTTGTTTCTTCATATCGCTGTTGAAAGCACGAAAAACACGCCGTATCCAAATATCACGTGTCATAACACAGCATCAAAACAACACAGCACACACAAAACTTTCACAACACTCATGAGCGCGAGAGAGATAGCTTCGAATATCAAAAACAAACATTTATCACACCGTCCTCCAATGGGAATAAAAAAGTTTCGTATTCTTATCCTGATCGATCGAACGGTGTCGCGAAAATTTCACTTTCCCTAATTCGAACGTGTGAATTATTCATAACCCTAAAACACTTCGATCGATATACTATTTTCACCGTTTTTCGAAAAGAATTTCCCGAGACGCTTTATTATTTAGACACAACACTGTTGAATGCATAATGAATCTCGTTAAACTATTATATTCGTCAATTACTCACGTCACGCGACTTAAAAGCTTATGCATGTGTTCGTATACATTTTGACCGGGAAAAATTGCAACGCCATACACATAAAAACATGGACGACAGGCAAGAATCAAGGGCCACAAGAGACGAGCAATAACGCCACGATGGCAATTGGAAAAAAATTTCTCGCTCAAATAAATCCTCTTTACAATGAATTGCCGGACGTGAGTTCACCTGTGGCCGCATATGTTATATCTATATATTAATATACATACGAGGACGTATGTTGAAACGAGGGGTAGCCGGTAGACTGCAAAACCGTTAGTAACGAGTTTGCCAACTTTAAAAAGTCCAATATCTTTTATGCGTGTGCGCCCTCTTGACTCTATATGAGAAAACAAATCGGAACAAACGGTCAAAAAAAAAGTGATAAATTCTTCAACTGCAAAGATTTAAGAGCTCACTGTATAAATGTGTTGTAGCGACATGTTAAGTGGAATGAAAAAGGAAACATAATTACGGATCGACGCGAAAATTGCTTTATAATTCAATCTTCTATTTGAACTAAAATATTGAAATTAATTTCACTCGTGCAAAAAGCTTGATCCACGAGATGAAATTCTTGCGAAGCGAGCGTCGATGTTGTACACAGTTTTTTTTCCATATTAAGTCAGTTATTCGAGTGCAAAAGAATTAAGCGGAATTTTCAAGTTGTTAGAGATAAATTAATTCTTCTGCTTTGAGTTTAAGGGCTTACATACAAAAATATTTCTATTCGGTCGTCCATGTATTTTTTCACCGCGATGCTTTTATCTAAAATTGTGTTTTTGAAAACGCGGTATCGTTTTTATCTCGAAAAATAAACAACAGGTTATAATAAAATACGGTACACAGAAGCGTTGCACAATTCCACGGAGAGATGTTTCTTCCAAACATCATTGTTTTAGTTTCACGAGCGAATAAAAGAAAAAAAAATGGACAAAGCCGTGACTGCACGACTCAAATCACTTCCATTGTAGGAAAAATGCACAAAATAAATGTTCAGTTTCGACAAAGAATGGTTTTGTTTCTATTGACTTGTGATGAAAAAAAGAAATTCTTCCAGTGAATACATTTTTTCAGTGTCAAACAAATGATTGAAATTGACTTCATTTTCGAGACTTCTGAGTGTACGTAAGCGAGAAAAATAACTAAAAAGCAGAGACACTTTTTTTCAAGGCACATTCGATATTGCCGAGACAACGAAAAGTTTCTCAGAATATCGTTTCGAGTATTTTGTGACAAAATGAGAACAACGTGGAACTGTTTTTTTTTCTTGGAAAATTAAGATGATTTATCAGTTGCGTGAGTGCGAGAGAGACAACTGAAAAATATAAACACACGTTGTTCTCAGACGTCCTTGATATTTCGGGAGAAATAAAATACACACCGTGTTATCCGGCGAAATTATATTTTGCTTGGACTATCCAGAATATTCCAGGATAAATCCCAGCATATTGACTAAGCGAACGACTGATAGAGGTCACCCCAAGGACTGCAAGTAATCGTCGTTCGTTTACTCTCCAAATGGCATCAATAATAATAATAACAATAATAATAATGTTATTTTGTAAATTATTTGGTTAATTTCAATATTCTTTATCGTCTTTTTATGATATTTAATCACTTTCCAGCTGTTCTAAATTTTTAAAATCAATTGAAGATTAATTAACGTTTTAGAAAACAAAAAGAAAACAGTCTCTAAGAATCAAAAAGAAATATACGCGATACAAAATTAAAAAAAGAAACCAAATGACATTAAAAACCAAAAATTGATGAACGAAGAAATTTAAAACGAACAATGTCGTACTTCGAGCCACCAAAAATCTCATGTGACAAAATCTATTCTCGAGCTGTGCCGCTCATTCTTCGTTCTCTCGTGCTCACGTTTTCATTCCTCTTCGCTTCACATTAATTGGATCGAATTAATCACCTCTCTTTATTCTATGTCCTCGGAATCGTCGTATTTCACACAGAAAATGAAAGCACGTACGTATACATGAACGTTCCTCGCCTTCCTGACTATCACATTTGCCTTTTCGTAATAAAACCGAGGTAAAAAATGGAGAAATAGAGACAGAAATCCTTTTGCATATCGCCCAAGATTTTATTCAAACGAATTCAATTATAGCTGGCTCGAAAAGTTCGTCAATGAATCCGCAAAGCCTGGGAAATATCCTTCTGCCCGATACGCTCTTGATATAACCACGTTGAACGTTACCTCTTTTTTTCTCATCCAATAAATCGCTTAATTGGATTATGATCAACATTTTTTCGCTATAGAAACATTACAGACATGGCATCCATTGAAAATAGACGCTTCGTAAACGTTGCTTTCATTATTCACCATCGATTCACAGTCGACGTATTTGTGACTCTCATGTCATCGAACTCTGTGTCTTTCCAATCAATTCTGTTTCGATCACGACTTCTTTTTTTACTTATTATTATTACTATTCAAAAATAAATAAATAAGTACATAAATAAAACAATAAAACACAAAAACAATATGATAATTTTTGAAAGATTAACAATACCTTTGTGCTTCTATTTCCGACACGTTCAATTAGCTCAGGTTGGCAATAATTTTTTTTTTCTTTTTCAAGACATTATTTCATCAAATATCTATTTCACTTTGAACGTCATCACGTTCAGGATCCCAAAAACTTCAACTTTTTCAGTAGAAAAAAACGTCTCTATTGTATTGTTTTGAAACTCGTTTTTGTTTTATAGAAACCTTCGTTATGAAAAAAACGAAGAAAATCAAGAATAATAAAACCTTTAAAACCTTACAAGAAATATTCCACGCTACAGAGAAGATTCATGCCTTCATTTCATTTCCAATCAATGATCCGACTCTGTCTCTTCGAAAGTTTCACTCAAGAATTGGTCCCACGAATCTTACTCCTTATTCTATTCCAAGGGATTGTTTGAAGGACTGAATAATTGAAAAAAAACGAGAATACCAGTTGAATAGACTTCTAATGCAGTTCGTCTCTCGCTGTACAATTACATGATTAACACACAAAATTCCATAATTATTCTACATAAATTGGCATATTATGTGATTTTGTATTTCTCTTCATATTTTCCCGGCCGTTTTCCTAAAAATAATACAGTGTACGACTGTACACAAATGTATAAAGATGTACAATACGCACACATCCGTTTTGGACGATGATAAATTTCACGGCGACGCCAAATTCCCAAACGACCACTATAATAATTTTGGTTTGTCAACGTATTGCTTGCCATGATGAATAACCGTTGCGAATGTTCCAGCCACCATAGCTCCCCAAAAAAGAATGTAGAGTAAAGCTTCGGTCGTGTATCTCGCCGGCAATATGATGTGAGCGACGAGCATCGACGATGCAACAAGAAGAACAAGCGGAAACGTCGCATAACGCCAATTTCTTTCAGTCTCCAAGGGACACCTGATCGTTAAACTTTCTCCTTCTTGTACTATGTATCGTCCCAGAAAAACTTCCAGTGCATCCTATTAAGTGATTTACGACTCATTAGATGCTTCATTAAATCAATTATTCTTTCGTAAACGTACTTTGGACATAAAACAAATGATATTTACATCAAAGTAACTATTTCCGATAAATTAGCATTAAAATAATCGAAAATAAGGAACAAAATAAAATTTACAAGGTGAGTTATAGTTTTGAGGCACTTTCGATGAAAATGGAAACAAAACAATGTTCGGTATCAGGCATTTTTTTCGGTTAAGACCAATCAAACATAATTTTTTGTCCAATTTTTCAAATATTCATTTAAAAATTAAAGGCACCGAAAAAATACTGTGCTTTTTATTATTTGATAATGACATTTCTCCCTGTGACAATGAGCCACTAAATCGTTTCGATTTTATTCAGCTTCAGGGTTAAAAATAAATAAATGTGCAAGGATATGAAAATTTACTTTATAATTTATTTGTTTCTAGTATGAGATCAGCTGGATATTTGAATTAATGAAATAAACGGGTTGACTTGTTGCCTTACCTGTCTAAAACCATCGGCAAAGTTATTCTTGTAATATCTCGTTAACGAATTAATGCCGTCTCTCAAAGCGCCCCATTTTGTACGCTTGCCCGTCCTCGTAAAATCTGTCTTCAGGGCACCGGTTCCAGAATATTGAATACTCAAGAAATCTGCATTGTCCGCCCATACCTGAGAAATATTTTGTAATATGATTTTTACGTTTGAGCAAGAAATGTTTATTCGTTCTTCAAATCGTAAGAAAAAAATATAAAAAGGTTGAATATTCAAAGAAAATAATCCAATAGACTTCTAAAATAGACATTTTTCATAAAAAATACCGTTATAATATTTTTTTTTCTTTTTAAAACGACAGAAAATTTGTTTAGCCTGAATTTAAGTATTTTTTAGCAAACCTGTTTGAATAAATGTTCGAGAGACGGATGTTCATCGATATTCCGAAGTATTCCGAGCCTCGATAAAGCCTCGTTGAGAACTCGTTTCGCTAACATACTCTGAACGACGTTTGTTCGATCTAAACAGTCAATGCAATTGGTACGAAAAACGCCATCTTGGACCGAAAGCAATGCACCGTCTTTGGAAAGCAAAAAATAGCCCATTTGTTCTTGATCGTGAGACAAACGATCCATTAAGACGTTCAATCTATCCCACCGCATGTGACGACATTCAGCATGAAAATCGAAAGCCTCGTACCGTACATTTTGATTGCCTATTCGTGATACCATGTCACGATAAGACTTTTCAAGAACATCTTCAGCTCCACGGTGATCAATCTGACAATAAAAATTAAAATATATAAACATCTTTAAAAATATGTTCGTCCAATCACGTGTCCGAAACGTGGAATCAATAAAAATTCATTACTTTCATTGATCCAACATTTTGTGAAGGGGTTATAAGTTTTTTAAGGACAAAAAATAGATTTTCTAGTAAAAAAACAAATGTCAAATGATCAAAAAATCAGAATTTTTTGTAATTTCTAATGTGATAGGATTTAAATATTAATTAAAATGAATACCAGAGTTTTGACTCACCAAATTAACTAAGATTTGTTTGCCATAATGAAATATTTGTGCGTCGAAATGCCTGGAGCAAGCGATCTGATGATCCTCGTGAGGACTCAATTGAGGTCGCGGCTTATACTTAAGATTTGGCGCTTGTTGCCAAAACAATGGAATGGAACCTCTTGTCTGTACGAAGGAACTTCGATCACCATTGGCTTCGACCAATTGTTCAGTCTCGACGTAATTTGACACATTACCGTTGGAATCTATGCCTCTGGAGAACAGTCTCGTTCCAGCACGATGAACACTACGACGAGATACAATACCCCAGGTAAATGCAACACCGTTTACGACGAAAGAATTCAACGATACGACTGAATATTTCCATGTCAAGGTTTAATATTGTATTATTATTAATATTTCTCCGGAATTAATTCAAGAAGTTTTCTAATCGATAACAATAACGATCTCAAGGGCACAAATACATCCAAAACCAGTTTAAAAAAGGCTCCGGAATGAAATTTAGTTGGAAAGATGATTTTTTTTAACTCTCTTGGTCTATTAAGCCTTTAACAGCGGAGTCGATATCGAGAAGCACTTTTTGCTCATTTTATGAAAAAGGATACATCCATGAATAATGGGTAAGCAAAATTTATGATGTTCTGGTCTTGCCGTTAGGTCTTGAAGAAGATAAGCGTTCCACACGAAACGAGGATCTGCCCGATCGTGAAGAGGCATCTGTAAAATTATTGGATAAATAACAAAGATGAATACACGAAGAAATTGATGAGATTTGGTAGCGACCTTTATCCTCAGCAATGTTATCATAGTATTTTAAAAAATGGTTCTCAGTTATATTGAAAAATTACCTGGAGAAATTCGGGTGGTGTGTTGTGCAAACGTTGCATCGTGTGACTGAGATCGTACGTGTAACTAAAGTAAAAAGATGGCTCGTTCAAAACCATTTTAATCATTTCTAAATAAGTTGTATTGTTCTGGATTTGTTTTTCGCTCAAATGAAGCAGAGATCTCGAGTACGGCAGGATGTCGGTGGACACAATTTTGAAGATATCCTGGCCGGCTATGCTTCCTACTCTTTCTGCTTCTGTTATAACGATCATATAGCGACAAGCCAAAAGACGAATGGTTCCGATGATGCCCCATATTTTACGTCTACTGGCGGTTTGTGGTATTTGACTCGCAGTACCAACTACAGTCGATCCAATAATTCACGAGTTAGACAAGAGATAATGAAAACATGGATAATAAAAAAAAAAGCTGTCAAATGTAAGGAAAAAGTTTTGTGCAATGCTGCAATGTGACTCAAATTGTCACAAATAATAAAAATGTCAATGTAATACAACAACAATGGCATTTTAAGACTGTACCTTGGGTGTAGATTTGCTGACTCACTCGATCAATCACCAGCAAAACTTTTGTTCCGGTCGGCTCGACGTAAAACTTTTCTGGCGTCGCGTATCTGAGATGAAAAATTCTTGGTGTAAATATCTAGGCAATAAATTGAATGAGGAAAGACCAAGATATTCGGATGAACTGGAAGGAGAGGGGATTCAAGACACTGTGGTGAGTTTGATTGGCAGTAAAAACAAACCAGGAATGGAAAGAATACTGCGAGAACGAAGAAGTGAGACGGAGAGTGAAGAAAATGTGAGCAAGGATAAGGTGTAGAAATATAAGAAATATAATGTTACGTGAAAACAAATGGAAATAAAACTTAAAACATACATATGAGTGCATGAAGATAAAAAGTAAACTGCCGGGGGAGATGATAGGTGGTCTGGGAAAGTGGCTGGAAGCAAACAAAGGATAAAAAGCTTGGTAAGTGTGTGAGAGGCAAAATGTAGGAATAGGTATAAAGAAACGTAATATCTGGAAATTGGGATATTAAATGTTCTTCAATTGTGATTATGTGAAATGATTATTTTTCTCAAAATTAATAATCTGAGAGAATTCGATGATAAATTTTGTAGAAAAATCATTAATCGGTTTGTGAATTCGAAATTCTTTTCTAGACGATTTAATCATTTGTGGCAAAAATGAATAAAATTATTGACCTCCGTAACTTTATTCACATTCCAGTTCAATTTAAAGTCTAGAGCTATTATTTCGAACGAAAAGAACCATACACTAGAGAAAATAATAATAACTTGTCAGAAAGTGAAGCATGAAATTATCGAAAATGTGGCATAAATGACAGCTGTCAGAAAAAGTCAGGAATCGAGGCTGTACTTACAGATATAAATCATTGTAAACGTCGGTGTTCAAGGTCATATTTGCAAATCGTTAATTAATGCCTCGCGGCAATAAAAATTCTTCAGAATAAATCCAAGTTTGAAGAACCAATACAGCAGAAAGCAGAGTAATAATGTGAGAACGTAGGAACCTTATGACATTTACAACACATATAACAGTTCGTATTTACACATATGAAAATTTGTCCCGAATAATATCGTATCACAGAATGACTAGATAGTAACGAATGAAATCATGTAACTCTTTTCTCTTTATCGTGTAAAAAGAATGTTGGTGCAAAGTGTTTCGATTCTGGAAGAGTGTTAATTTACAATTAAACTCTGGCTACGAAATATCACGTTCGCTTTTTCCTACGTTGTCCACACACACACACACTCATACTCAAAAGTAAAAATCACAGGTTATGGTGGAGCAGAAAGATTGTCCATGCCGAGAATTTTGGATACGGCGCTATTTCGTAGCGGTTTATTCCGTAAGCTTCGAACAAGACTGTAGATAAAGTAGATTGTGCGCCAATTCATGTATTTATGTATTTTATGGCGGTAACGCTCCCCAGCTTTTTGAAGTTCTCTTTTAATCAAGCACCTCTATATCATTACCAAGTGAAGATCTTGAATAATTATGAGGAAAAAAAGTTATTGTTTGCTTGTGAACAGCAATCTGATCGTAGTTTCGGGGCTTTCATCGTGTTTTTGAACGCTTTCCAATTTATTAAGTACTAATTAAGGACTTATTAAGTACAATTTTACTATTGAGTATATATTGCCGAATGGTGAAACGAAAATTATTATTTGATGAATGAATTTTTTTTCGGTATAGAGTCCCGTGTGCTCGCTACGGTTGAGCGTGCTGCATAGTGGGGGAACGTTCGCTATGCTGCCGGCGCGCTGCGAGAGGAGGAGAGGGGAAGCGCAACTGGTAGGGCAGGCGCGGGGCAGTCGGGTGAGGGGGAGAGCGTGATAAGACTAGTTGACTAGCATCAATCGGGCGCCGGCCGGCGACACACAGTTAGTGACTTAGTGCGGTCTGAGCGTCGGTCGGTGAATTGAATACTCCGCTTCATCGTTTCTCAATGCGGATAAATTTGACTGAACGAAGTATCTTGTAGTGCAAGTAGAATTCTTCTTAATCCTCAACGAATAAAAATAACTATACAACCCTAAGATCTCTTCGAATCAATTTCTTTTATCTAATGAAAACAAAACAATGCTAATGAATAATAATTTTATTGAATAAAATTGATAAAAAGGAATTTCATTTTTGTTTTCATACATAATACACAAAAATGATTCGTAATAGTAATTACATTTTTTTTCCAAGTTGTCAAATTCTAAATTTTATTTACGAACGAATATGATTCGAAAAATAATCACAGCACGAAGTTTTTAAAATATCGACACAGTGAATTTGTAGGGAATTCCTTTAGGAACCAAATAAGGTCGATCGAAATTCGAACTCGTGAAATCTCGTATTCATCAAAGGATGGTTGAGCAAATCAATAGTTATTATTTTCCTATCTTGCAGACAAGGCGTTCTTAAGTTGTCGTCGTGTTCCATACGAAAAAAAACTGTTTTGATGGATTTCGCTAACCCCCGATTTTCTAAATGTATCTCGACAAAAAAGTTATATTGAACTAAATAATTGTACGATGAGATTTCCATCTGTTTTTCACATTGAAATATCCATAAGAATAAGGAAAAAAAATTCTTGAGTTTCACCAATGACAACATGAAACGACCTCTTAACATAAAACGACGCCGTTTAACCGAAAGTAAAGAAGGAAATATAGAAAGATCCTAACATTGGGCCAGTACTGCGATATTTATTTATTTATAATAATTGCCAAAACGTATAAATTTACAAAATGTTTTATTTCATAATAATAATAAATCGTGAATGATTTAAATTCTATACTCATGTACACAAAATATAGTTACAAACTAAAAAATTTAATTCACAGTGCATCTCGCGAAAGAATCGATTAAATTGTTTGTTTTATTTTTTTCTTTTATCTTTCCATCTTTCGAAAACTTTGATTTTATACCTTACAACACCGTAATATCCACTAACGGAAGAACAGAAGAGACGATTGTAGTATCCAATGTAGTTATATATTTTTTCTTGTCCTTTCCAAAAATACGATTTACGTTTCATTTTTCTTTTCTGTTTATTCTTTTAGCAAAAATGTCATCGTGAATATACAATATTTAAATATTCGTAAGAAATAAAAACTAAATAATTGATTATGTAAGAAGGTACATGAGAATAATTCGAATAATATTTATAATTTTGCATGAGAAGTTTTTTTCACCAACTACACATCGTTTGTTCCGTGTTACGATCGTTGTATACTTTTTGTATTTCTTCTTGAGTACAAAGCCGCTCTTTCGATACCGTTTTCAAGATAATCCCTAAGTATTATTCACGAAGAATGTGTTCAGAAAGAGAATGGCATTATTTCCTCGCATCGAAGTCGATAAACTCTACTCACATGCCTTCAATTTCTCTTCGTGTATGCTTTTCATATTTCGTTATATTTCTTCAGAGCCAAGAAGTCGCGAATGTCGACAGGGTGCGTTAATTACATTCCAATGGATTGAAAAAATTCATTTTACGATTGTATAATGAAATATGAAATATGCCACAGCGAAATATTGGCAGAGGCAAGGACGAGGATACGTTATATACATATTCTGTGTATATATATATATTTATGTGAAATATAACATATATAAATATTTATTATTATCCAGATAAGAGAATTCGACGAATTTTTGTTGTCCGTAAAGTATAATTGGCATTTTGAGAACGAAACCAATGTCCTGAAAATCCATAATATGTGTTTGTACCATCGTTTTACGAGATGCAAAGCATAATGTGGCCGAAAATAACGAAACGGACTAAACCTCAATAGATTAGATAAATTGATACGTTTTAAAATATTCTCAGTTTGAAAATAATCATTTATTTAACGAGACGAGAATTGAACAGAAAGCGAGCCGATCTCTTAGTGATTTAGAAAATTCAACGAAAACGAAAAATTTGGAAAAACAAATGAAATTAATGTCTCTGCCGCGTTCCTCAAGATTCTCCCGCAACAACCAAAATCGTTTTTGCCGGATTCGCAATTCTTGGTTAACGTATTTTTCATGTTGTTTTTTTTTTTTTTTGTTCGTTCCTTCCGTCCACCGTTCGACCTCCCTCCTCTCGTATGTGATTTGCAAAAGTTATAGATAAATACTATGAATGCTAATTTTTATTCTATTCACTACATCGCCGATAGAAACGCATTAGAAACAGTATAAAATGGACATCGTCATATTTCTGTCTCTCTCTCTCTCTCCCGCCGTATCCCTCGACACGTAATCACAAACGATCATCGTCATTTTACTCCTTTTTTTCTCATTCCTTTTTCACCCTTTCGTTTTTCCATTTTTTTTCCCCCCTCCCACTCGGTCGTTTCCGTATTCTTTTCGTTTGTTTACATATATATATATATGTATATATTTATATATATGCGCGGGTGTGTTTATATTCATACATATATATAATGCATCGCAATTTAAAACGAGCACGTAATTTTTTAAAGTACACGGTAGAAAGTAGCTTTTGTTTGTTTGTTTGTTTGTTTGTTCGAGGATTAAAAAATAGGGTGTGCAGCTCGACCACTGATTAGGCTCTCTCGTGGCGCCCTCCAGCATCAGTCTTTCTTGCCAGCTTGCAAATAATCCTTGTTTTTTTTTGTTGTTTTTATTGTTTTTTTTGCTGTTGTGTTTTTCTCCTCGTTTTCACGTTCACTCGATCGTAATACGTGGCATCATCAATCCTCTCCTATTCAACCAGATTCTGAAAAATACATCAAACGAAAACACAACAATTAGACACTCGGGTTGAAACAAACTTTTGTTTTTTTTTCCTTTTTCAATTTTTTTTTTGTACAATATTTTTTTCTTTTTTCAATCTCCATTATAAATTGCAGAAATTTTTTAAATACATTCGTGAAAAAATTAGGCAATACTGAGACAAAAAAAAACGAACGCACTCAATATTATTTTTTATTCTGGATTTCTAAAATCACAACGGGGTCGAAAACGACTCTGATATTCTCTTTTGTATAAAATTTACGGTGAATTTGATAATAAAAATAATTGGACACTATTCTTTTTGTTTCTTGATGATGAAAATAACGGAACTCAATAGTTACATTCGGTGAGCATTTAATAATGAAATTTTTACGGAACGAAAAGCGAATGCGAAAAAGTAGAACAAAAATGTATTTTTTTTTGATAAAATAGATGAATTGGGATTGTTTTCGACCTTATGTCATTCAATCTGATTCAATTTAACGCAATTTAAGTTAATTGGCTACTTTCGCGAATTCTATGCTGGATAACTGATTGAATTTGTTAACTCACCCCAAGCCAGTACCGATCAGGAGCGACACGATGTTTGATAGGAACATTGCGTAAATCATTTCTTTCGAAAAAAGTCCAATTTTGCCCATCTTAGCGGTACGAATGCTATAATTTTTCTTCTTTGTCATGCCAAGTGGATGTCGGAATTTCCAGCCCCTAAAAAAATGCATTGTTATAATAGGAACTCGAATATATAATCCTTATTATGTCATAGATTGAAAAAATGAAAAATCCCATTAGAAATAAAGAAAAAAAATGATAAGTGGAATATATTTTTGAAATAAGCACACAGGAGATGTTGCATCCAGTCAAATTTTTTATCAATCTTCACCCACATCATTTGCCAACAAAATGATGTTTTGGTTGGCAATTTTTGTTTTTCGTCACTAAATTTATACCAATTTATAAAGAGATAAAAGTACAAAGAGTGACATAAGACTGTTGCCAAAAAACGAATAACATGAACAGTGATTTTAGGATTACTGAGAATTCCGGAGCGAACAAAAAATACAAAACGCGAAGTGAAGATTTGAATTTTTTTGAAAAAATGTAAAATCATGAGTTTTCGTAAAATGTTGATGAAGTCATTTAAAAATGAAGCTTAAAATTGTTCATACTTTGGTGGGGCCTGATCGGGACGAGAGCTCCATTCGTCGTACATCCATTCCGTGCTTTTTTCGAGAAGATCGGCATCCTAGAATAAATAAATCAGTAAATTAACACGTCGGTGTTGCATCTGACTTCTCGTAACTCTTCGTATGGGAAGTGAAAGTGTTACGGTTCGTTCGGTTCTAAAGTAAAACTCGTACATTCGTTATGCGAATTACTACTTTGCTATATGGGGATGTGCCTTTTTTGGTTTAAATACTCTTTACGGTTGTATTACGACTAATTATTTCCGTCGGAATCGTGCGATTAAATTATTCTCATAACGATATTTCTGTTAAGGACTTTTTGTATTTGTCGATTAAAACTTTAATATAAACTTTCATAGTCCATTTACAATGCCATAAAATGAAATCTACAGGATTTCGATTTATTTCATAATTTCGCTGAAAAAAAAACCCAAAAATGTGCCCAATTTTTTTTACTCGAACGTGACCTAACCTCTAAACGGTTTCGTAAATCTACCGTTTCCCCGAATTAATGAAACAGTCTGTAATACAAATCAATAGTCTCAAACGGTGCGTGCATAAATCTATTGGGAAAATTAAGCACTTATTCGACCAGTGTGAAGCAGTCATTCAACCTTGAAACGGTCAACACACTGGAAAAAGTAAACAAAAACACAAAACACATATCCAAAGGTAGTGAAAATGGGTTTGTGAATAATCTGATTGACGAGCACCCGTGCGATATTTATCAATTAAAACAAAAAGCTCCAGCTTCGTATTTGTTTATAACGAGGCATGTATATTCTGTTTTTCTTCATACGAACAACGAATACTTGAATATATTACAAACTTTGCATGCGTCATACGCGATATTCTACACACGAGTTTCCTCGCTGGACGATTACAAGAAGAAAGATGCGACTTAATGTATCACAAAGATTCTCGTGACGTCACTGTGTTTACAGTGCACGATCGAAGATTATGATTGACGAGGAACTGATAAAAAAAATAAAAAAACAACGAAGAAAGAAGTCGCAGCGTAGTTTCCAAACAACGGGAACGTAAAATGAGGATACGTGCGTATTATAACTCATCGATTATGTATCGTATTGTCATCGATGATAAGAATCGAAAAGATCCGAGTTACTTTGTACTCGAGACAAAAGAAATCGCTTTGGGGACAAACGTTCAATTTTTTTTTATTCATTTTTATTTTTTATCGGATCGTGTGTTTGAATATGAAGGCATTTTCGAAACAATTTAGTGACAGCGATTTCTCATCCGTTTTCACGATAATCACCAGAATTTAAAGAGGCCAAAAAAATGAGTTCAAGATCAATAGATTCTTTGTTGGATGTAAAGAAAAAAAATGCTTCCGAGATGCTATGCTCCTTGGAAGAATCTTGGCAATCGACCAAGCGCCAAGAACGAAGATAATAGTCATTGTTTGTTGGGCCGTTTTGCCTCGTTAAGCATGAAGCTTCGTGTCAAATACGAGTCTCGTACATGCGTACACAGAAGCCGTATATACGACATTGTTGTACAATGGACCATCCACGTGTAACCGCGCGAACATGAAGCTTGCACGAGTCGATAGTCTTTTGGCTCAAGGTCAAAGTGCATCGGAAGCTTTGCTTCATCGTTTTATGAATCACGACAGGGTTTTGATTTATATGTAAAAAAAAAAAGGGCAGAAGATATTCGTTGCTCTTCATGGAAGTGCCGATCGATCGTAACTGATTTTTTCTTTGGAACCTTCTTTTGACTTTTATGTTTTTTTTATCATATTTTTTGATACTTCGAAGTGGTGTCTTGAAAAAATAGCACTTGACAGAAGTAAAATTCCAAATTGAGTCTTTAACTAACTGTTTTTCCTTCACGATAAAAAGTAATTTTTGAACTAGAAAAAAAAACGTCCAAAGCCTTTCAAGGAATGTCTTGGACAATGATGTGACAAAATTGGAGAGGTAATGATATTTGAGAGAAAACTGTTCGTTAAAAATACTCGACCGGTTTTAAAAGCGACGTTTCTGGGAAACAGCGTTTGAAGTCTTCGCAGCCGGTAGAATTCTTGTTTATAAGGAATCATGTAGCGACCCATGCAATTATAATTTCGCGATCAAAATTTATCAGGATCCTTATGAGACTGTAGATTTTTCCAATTTTTCATTGAGAAGATCGATTGAATAAAAATTCTTCTAGCACAAATTCGTACAACGTCTAAGAATATTCTCCCACATTTGTAAACATAGAAATCGGAATGTTGGAAACAGCTGCATCGCGAAAATAATAACTTTGAAAAAAGCCTCTTCAAAACGAATTAATCAGAACAAAATAATAATTTAACTCGTTCAGTAAGATGAAATGAAATCGGATTTCCCTCTTAAGAAGATTTCACCGGAAAATTTATCCCTGAGATCCGGGAACTGATCCAACTGTCGAGCAATGACTCACACGCTACGAAGAGGAAGTGAAAAGCTGCGAGTCGAAAACGAGAGCGAAGACTGTCATCGAATTATACAGACACGTGTACTTTTCTACGGGGTGGCCTAAAGGTGGAGCTCGAACTAGAAAATGAACACGAGGCTGAAGTTTACGTGATCTGTCAACAGTCGCTTAAAATCCCTTCGCATACTTTTCGCCTTTAGTATGAAGTTTTTGAGAAACATAAAAGTTATACGTTGGTCTCCTTTCATCAGTTTGAATAATGTTTTTTTTTTTTGAAACGTCAATCGTCTCCGAAAAAATGTGGATCCTTTTTTCTGCAGTCTCTCTTGCACTCGGGCCAAAACGTGACCAACTGATAGATCGCTCGAAACAATGCGGATCAGTCGCCCCAGCCAGATACAAATTTCCGAAAGTGACATTTATCGAAACCGTTCGATCGATCAGAACAAAATCTATAAAGCATATTTTCACGATATTTGGAACACCCGATATAATAATCCACGCGAGTTGCAGCGATGGAACGCGACACGCTTCAAAAATTTATTGCGCCTCGGATGAAACGCCTGCGATTCGACTATTTTTGGCCATATTTCGTTCAACGTTAATATTCGCTTCTCACCCTAACCTCTTGGCAAGTTAAATTAGGCGAATCTGCGCACTACCACAAATTCAAATTGGAATTTATCTTCGAAGATTAGCAGCGCAATTACATTGTTTTGTAAGGCGTAGAAATGAGAGTTTTCATTCACTACGTAATTTATGTACGTGAATACTGCGTGCTAAATAAACGTTTGAAAGAAATATCGTTCTTTCCAATATTATTCATTTTACTAAAAATTAATTGAAGTATTGAGATCATTTTTCCCAAATTAAATTCAAAAGAAAACTATTTTCGAAAATATAGTTCATAGAAAAATTCGTTTAGAGTAACGGAACATAAATCGAAAGTATATCGAAGTCGATTTACTCCCACGGTCTTAGGAGAACTTGTCAATTCTCTTTTCGCTGTCCTTCTCCCTCTCTCTCGCTCTCTTTTTCTCTCTCTTAAACGCTTATTCTCTATCTCCATCTCTCTTTCTCTTTCTGCAACGTCGATCTAAATTGAGAATGGATGTTCGCGGTCGCGCATCGCGTGAGCCCGACCGAGCTCACCGATTGGATGTTCACGATACTATGACTCGTCATAACGAACCCGACGCAACCCTCGGCCAACGTTTTCTTTACCTCGCACGTACAAAACCATATTCGAGGCTCAAAAACAGTCTCTTGTTATTCTCTCTCCTTTCACGAACTTCTTCGACACGTGCGTGTGTGTTTATGTTTACTCATCCTATCAACTCAATTTCATTTTTCGTCGCATATTCTCTTTTCTTCTCGTCTGGATAAACTTGCCAGCATTAGAACAGTCATTTGAGCGCCATCTTTGATGCAAATAGTGAGCTCTCGACTGTGGCTTCGTCACGAAAACAAACACGCTCTCGAATGGCACTTTTTTTTATTTTCAAACCGTTATCGTTGAGCAGCTATAAAAAAAATTCTTGGATTTCTCTGTGGTTGACGGCAAAGGGTGAAAACTTATGCCACAAAAAAATGAGAAAACGTTTCTACGCATGTTTTTTTACGTTTAAACCACAACAATGAAAACTTTTGACAACATTTTTTTCGAAATGAAATCGCAACTCATGCCGTAAATACAAATTTACAGTAAATGAAGAAATTTACGTTTAGACATTGCTTTCGACTTGTAATAGTTTCAGGAATTTTCGAATAACAAAATAACATCTTGATTGAACACAATGTATTGATTGTACGGAGATATTTTCTAAGCAGAAGTAGCGATTTTTGAAGATTCATAAATGTTAAGAATTTTTCGATTGAAAAATCTTGATTGTACGGAGAAAATATTTCAGCGGAAATAACAAATACGGAGAGCATCGCGTCTCAGTTTATTTACTTCTCCGCAAGAGAGCGCGTTTCGCCATAAAAGTCCATGAAAACAGCGAATAGCTGTGTCTCTCTCGTGCTCGCGTGAATATTCGGTTATATAGGTGAGACCGGTTTGTTCCGAGTAATCCACGAGCACATATACCCACGCGTAAACAACATCGACCGAGGTATCCCAGGGCATACGAAAAAGAGAAACGAATCGAGAAGAGAAGAGAAGGAGGGAGAGTGAGAGCGAGAGAGATATTCGTTCGACAATGTTATAACTCGATAGTGAAGCGGATACCGAATCGTATTTTCTTCCACGTGTGGTTTAACCGTAGCGCGTGAAACGAGAGCGACCGCAAAAAGCTTCGATTTGTTTTGTTCTATTATAAAATTAAATTATCAAGTCTACGCTGCTGTTTATTTTTCGTGCTTGAATTTATGAATGGCCTTGAAGCAATCAATGTTAGAGAGATGAGAAAATTTCTTGGGAATTTATCGTCTACTGGTCAAACAAGTATTCGATGATTCTTCTGTAAACAACGAACGAAATCGTGATAATATAATATGTAAAGAAATTTCCGGCGATGTTGTCAAATTTTGAAGACGTAAATAGTCCTGTTAACAAATATGTGATTATGAATCACGAATTTTTAATTTCTTTGTCAATACAATGACGAAAATTGTCTTTTTATTCTAGCAACGATTTTGTTGTCACTCAAGATTTTGTTTACTACCGATTTTTCCAAATTACGCAGTGGAATTATTCTCAAGTCATCGCTTTATTTTATAAATTACGATCGGAAGATTAAATAGTTGGCTCGAAAAAAAAAAAAATCGCGGAGTATCGTGCGAACCAGTGCATTGGGGTATAAGTGAGTAATCGAGAGGGTCAGGGTTCAACCCTGACCCCCTTGATCGATGTTTCACAGCCTGACAAAGTTTTCACAAAGTTGCTACAACGAGAGAAGAAAAATATAGGATTTTGCACCCAATACGTAATTGGACATCGATTTGTTATCGATCGTGAAACCGCTGACGAAACTAGACTTTCATGAAAGAATTACGTCAAGCTTGCGAGTCAAACAATTCTGATCAATTTTACGAGCACTTTTTATTATACGGAGAATCATTGGATAAAAAAATTCTCGGTTATCATGATTTTTATAATGAATTTTTTCGTAAATTCTGCAAAAAATTATCTTAATACTTCAAGATGAATAATTCTTGAAAAGAAAAAAAAACAATTGTAAAAACAATTTTGTAGCAATTGTTGAATGCTTTCTTGAAAAATATTGCGATTTCAAATATTAAACAATTAGAACACGAATTCAGACCACCATTTATTTTTTCGTATTTGATAAACACGGTCAACGATTCGTTTCCATTATTGAGTTTGTATCTCGTATTGATTTTGTATTTTTCGTAGTGATTCTATCGAATTTTTTGGACAAGAATAATGATTTTATTCATAGAGATAAAGATTTCGATAGTTCATGGTTATTCGACGTAATTTGGTTTCCCTCAATTTGTTTCGTCTCGTGGCTCGTATGCGCTCGGTGTATCGATTATTGTCTGATATCGTACAAGGTCGAGGCGAATAAGAAACGTACACAACTTGAGCGTTGTATGTCGATATATACGTAAAGAAAAAACAGGTGGAGAATGGAGTTTGATGACGCATGGGAACATGCACATCT
Organism: Campoletis sonorensis; assembly: GCA_013761285.1. Lineage (NCBI taxonomy): Eukaryota > Metazoa > Arthropoda > Insecta > Hymenoptera > Ichneumonidae > Campoletis > Campoletis sonorensis. The sequence continues at coordinate 214,512 of JACEOJ010005883.1, read as the reverse complement.
TTCTTACAGTCATCGAGAAAACCCGGTTGGTCAATAAACTGGTGCGCAATTTCGATGACATTGTACCTATTCGTCAGACCGGAGACGAAAATAGGTTTTGGCTTCCAAAAAAGTTTTATGTTCCCGTCGGAAAACTTTTTTTCAAAACAGCTCAAAAAATATAGAAAAAACTGACAGGTTCACAAGTTCTTTGTTCTCCATCTACTGGCGATCGAACTGCGTTAAATTGTTTTAATCGCGATTTCAATAATGCAGTATTAATAGAAGTTTTATAAATTTGATTGAAAAAAAGTGTAGAATTACTGACCTTCGTGCAATTGTAATTTATGTAAACGCCTCTGAGATCATCTTCGGTGGAGAATTCAGTGTTGGGACTGTTTGGTGGGCTTTTCGGGCTGAAAATAAAAATCGGAAAGATTTTTTGAGACTGGTGGATGCTTTATAATAAACTATACTTTCTTTTCTGTTTTTGTAATTCATACTTTTGAATAGAGCAATGCCTTGAAAATTTCCATTTTAGTTTATTACTTAAAAAGTATCATCGATTGGTTCTCAAAAACTCTAGCTCAAAAAAGATTTTAAATTAAAAAATGGTTTCAGCCCTTCTGATTTGTGTCGAATATTGACATTTTTCGTTGTAATCCTTTCGCAGGCGCTACAATCGTGACACATAATTATTTTGAAAATATAAAAACTAAAGAATAAGTTCCTCTACGACTTGGGAGTCGTAGAAACGATAGTTTAGGTTCGCTAACCGCATCAGCTGTTCCTCGTGGCGATGTCGAATAGGTCAGTACCATTTCCGTTCTTGCCGGAAATAAAAATTGTCGCGTAACGTAATTCTTCGAACTGCACGATGATTATACAATTTTGGATTTCTTACAGTTTCTATTATGTCTAATCCGGCAATTTTCAGTTTATTTAATCACCTTAGTTTTGGATACAAATTGGATATAAGTTAGCAAAACTGTGATTTTGGAAGTTTTAGTCAACTCTTATAAATCGATATCCCAAAAAATCCAAAGACCTTCAAATTCTGAATTTTAGTAAGCAAAAGCTAATCATCGTTAAAATTTTGGAAATCAGTGCATAAAGGGACGTTTACGTAATATAAAAATTCCAAGTTTCCTTGTTGGAATAGTCGTAACGCTCGATCGTTAAGAAAATTTGTACCAAAAATTTCTGCGATGAGCACTTCAAAATAAAAATGATTAAATTTCAGAGATGTGAATATAAAAGTAGCAAAAACAGATTAAAAAGAACGGAGAATATAAAATATATACTGAAAAGATGAAGAAAAGAAAAATCGTCGAATTCCAACGATACTAAATATTGCAACAGATCGGATGGAACGAATCCCACGTGTATTTATGCCTTTATGGAATCCAGGCGTGTGCAGTCAAATCGAGGCGACAAGAATCAACAGTTCCATGTTATCGTGGACTTTTGCTAGTCTCAGCTATATATGTAGAAATTCCTTTTAACTCGAATATCCATACATCGGAGAATAAACAGAAGAAGAAGAAGAAGAAGGAGAAGAAGAAAGAAGAGAAAAACAGAAGAGAACGCGTTTGGACTGTTTGACGTCGCGATTTGCCTGCGTTCGTTCAGATTATATTGCAAATTCCAGGCCGAGAACGTCACGATATTTCAATCATTCAGCAAATGTATAATCTCATGTACGAAATAATGAAATTCAAATATTCAATATTTCAAAATGAAAACTAATTCATGAAAATTTGAAGAAATTTTATTGATGTTGAAATGATCGAAGGAATAACGTCTCTTCATGAGTTATTCCATTCACAGAACTCGGGCAAATTTTTTTCTTTATAATTATGGCAAAAATCATAATTCTAATCCTACCACGGACTCATGAATTTTTATAGTAATTGAAGATTACAGCAGACATTGAGGATTTGAATGAACGTTTTTCAATCGTCAATGTTCAGATAAAAGACAAACCGTGTCATTGGTGACCCTGACAAAACTTGTAGTGTATTTTCTTTTCCTGAACACATCAAATGAAACGTTACGACCGAGAATTAGTCGCTATTTTGCCACCGTGAGTACGAGAGTGATAGCTACAAAATTCGAAAGGGAAATTTTCTCTGCGTGGGCTAATGTCCCTTTGTATTCCAATCGGTTGAACGGTGTCGAAAAAATTTCCTATTGAAATTTTGAGACGAGGTTAAATGGCTCATGGATAACCTCAAAAAACGCTCACCTGCCCTTAGGCGTATCCCGTCGGGAAGAGGCGAGGGAATGTCTCGCTGACGAATGTGTTGAATCTCTCTGAGCTTCTCTTAGAAGACGCAGATATTCCTCGCCACCGCTGCCAAATGGTAATGGTGTGACTCTGTCGGCTGGCGCTGGAATCACTTCCACCCAGGACTCTGCACCTCGGAAAAATAAACAAAAAAATTCGTTTAAAATACGTGTTTATCGTACAAAGGGTTTGGACGACATTGAATTTTTTTTCTTTTTATTTCGACAATAGAAACTAATTTTAATGAAGACTAGAGATAAAAAAATTCAATTGTTCATAGATTTTCTCAAAAACCCTACTTTGGAACGAGCTGAATACCGACGGCTTTGTGTGATCATTTTGTTTTTTTTTTTTCTTTTAATTTACAACTGTGTCAATGGCGAAAAAACAAGTATTTTCGGATTTTTGAAAAACTAATAATTACGAAGTTTTGAGTTTGTTCAATTCAAGTAATCATTCCAAAAGTCTAATCCCTGTCAAGCCTGATTTGTTTTTTTTCATTGCTCTTTAACAATAAATACTTTTTAGGACGTTTTCATTTTTCAATCCATAATGCACGACACAAGGATCGGATTAGTGTCACAGGAGTTAAAACAGTTCGATGACCCGAAGTGAGCCAACGTCGAGGCAAACTTTAAAGCGTCTGCGTATGAATCATCGACGAGTGTATACAGGGGAAGTATTGAAACGAGTTTAATGACGTATAAATGAAAAACGTAGAATAGTGATGAGTCAAATTTTATTGCATTAAAGAATATTTACAAAAAAAAAATTGCCAGATTTGTTTTGAAGATAATGAGCTTAAAATATATTTTTGATTATTCGCAATGACCGGAAGGAAGTTGTCGTTTTTCGTTTGTTTCTCTGTTGACTCGTTTATTTCGATCATCCATGTCTTTGTTTTCTCTGAGTCCCATTTTTTTGTCAAACGTTATTTACAAATGAGGAAAAAAAATGCTCCAGTTGAGCAATGACTCGAATAATATTTAGATGAAAAATTATCAGTGAATTGGTCTTAAAATAATACTAATGGAGGAAAAAGAAAATACAGTCCACATGGAGCAAGGGCGTGATTACTTGTACTCGAGAGACTGCGTGAGGATAAACATCTGTCAGTTGAGAAGTCTGGCTTATGCGAGCAGGGATAAATGTTTTTGTTCGAACCGAAGCACTTCTTCGAGCACGATAAGTTGCCACGAATTTTCGAGAATAAATGAGAAAAAAAAACAATACGAGAAAAACCCAATAAGCGTAAATACAGAGTCACGAAATTCCAGAGGCAGAACAGGATGAACAAAAAATACACGAAGAATATAATTAGACTCGTATGAAAATAAAGCGTTCGAGATTTCTGTTGGCGATAAGAACGGCCTCATAGCCATGATAACAAAGGATGGGAGCGAGACTCGTAACTTGGTCACGAAAGCCTATTTTCGCGATAAAAGTGAAGCGAAGTTTTTTCTTTTTTCTTTTTTTCCACGCGACATTCGAAGCACGCTGGAAGTGCGTGGAACTGGTCGCTCGTGTTGATTTTTGTTCATTTTGTGCAACGAAACGTATTGAGTCATTATAACTATATTTATTCCATATTTTTATGTATATCTAATCACTGTCCAACAGAAATTTTTGTATAATTACAAATGAACAAAAAGTCAACGTAGAAGAATTTAAACGGTGGGGCTTACGGAATAGAAAGAACAATATTCTCGACAATCCAATGATAATTTTGTATCCAATTTGATAAAACTGATAAGGCCGCTAAATCGCAAGATACCGAGTAAACAAAATTGAAGTAACACAAATTTCACTCTGTGGGATTCTTCATGTTTTTGTTGTTGTTAAAAATGACAAAAATAAAGTAAATTAAGTACAAACGATTCTGCATAATATTTATGACGTTTTTGAGGTAGTAGTCTCTCTACAGTTACGTTCAAAAGTCGACTCTCAAGTTAATTTTTGAAAATTTTGATATAACTTACGAGTTAATTGAATAATCTTAGTTCTTATATCTTATGGAAATGTAAATACACATAAATATTCAGTCAAATGTTTAACATGAAGTTTGAAAGTTTGAGAAATAATCATTTTTCCTGTACTCAGAGCTTATACTTGATATCGCTGTATCTCCGAAACTAAACGGCCAAAGTTCTTGATTTTTTAAGAAAAACTTTCCCATGTGTACGCATGTAATGGAGAGAAAATTTAATTCTTACTGAACCCCATAAGTACACGTGTAGAACGTTGCAATCTTTGATTGCCAATATTTTGGATCCCCCACGTTGAATATATTTTTGAAATTTTGCACTCAGTTTCATAAGACTGCACTGGAAAAGTATATTCGGATTTGAACAAAATTTCTACTACTGCTACGACATTAGACGAGAGCTTAGACGCATTGAATGAACTCATAAAACATAATTTTCAATTAATTGACGTGCCATTAGGTACAGAATAACGAATAATTGGCAAAAGGAGTCTCGCAGATAGAAAATGAATAGCAAAAGTATAACTCAATGAGGAAACGTGTTATAGTAGTTATTAGAGTTGATACGTATACCGGTGGTTGAATGAGCTGCCTGACGGTCCGCCTAGCCTAAAAATAGATGCGTAATGACCCCGAGTCTCGAACCTCCTTCGCCAATACAGCTCGGGTACATTGAAATCAAGCGACTGCTCGTATATAACTATATTGAACCGTTCGTCAAGCCTCTTCGTGCACGTGTATGTATACAGGGTGTCCTAAAAGTCATCACTGAAATTAACTGAGCAGATTAATCACGCAATTCCAGAGACAAAAGTCCTTAGGGATTTTTCTCTGCGATGCACCGTCGATGAGATATCGATTGATTAGTGAGAGTCATCCAGGCGGTCACTGAAGCAGATGCGGGCGCTCGCAGCGCTGTTTCCGCCCACTTTTTCTCGTTGCCTTCCAAAATGAAGTCTTGATATTTGTTTCATCAATATCTCATCAACGAGACCTCGTGTCGAAAAAAGCTCCGGGACTTTTCGTTCTGAAATGTCATGAACTGTCTACTCGCTCGATTTAAGCTGCGACTTTTGGGACACCCTGTATATGTGCACAACCGGTGCAACGTGTTGAATCTCAGAGTGGACCGGATCGATAAACTCTAGCGAGCAAGGGCAAATGTTTTTTTCTTTCTTTCGTCTCTGATCCCAGAAGAGCGCGAAAGCTCCACCACGCAGCGGAAACTCGCGTCTCTAAATCATTACGCCAGGGTGTGTCAACTTCTCACAACGCTGGGCTTGACTTCCGAATACAATGGGTTGAATGGCTCGCCAAACAATCAAGAAAAACAATAATGACAAATAGGTCGGGCGCCATTGACGACCATTCGATAAATGAATGGATATCAACGACGCTTAACTGTTGTCAAACCAGAAGTTTTATTATTAATTAATAATATAGTCGTTAATAGAACGAAAACTGAATGAAAAAGCTTCCGGCCATAGAACTCTCAATTTGATTGATATTTACGGAATAGCCAATGATCAACAATACTTAAAATTTGAAAAAAAAATTAAAAAAAAAGAAATCATGCGCGTGTTTACAGCGTCTAACGTATCTCAACCGGACGTCCTTGACTTCAGTCACGTATACCCTTTTAAATATGCTCCCCCCCTCTCACTTTCCTTCTAGTATCGCGCCGGGTACGTTACCAAAGGAACTGCGAACATCCTCGTCTTCTTGTCCGGGAACAAATCCCGACATTGTAAGATGAAACTTTTATGTACAAATGCATTTACAAGATCTAACGTTACATGGTTCTCTTTGTTTAAAAGAGGTGCCAATTATAATAATCTTCGTGCAACTAAGTTGAGGCCTGAAGTTAGAATTAATCAATTAAAAATGAAGACGTTGAGGTACAAAAAAGAATTGATAAGAAACAAATCATTGTGATTTATTGAATTTCGCATTGTCGTGGATTGCCTCAATTTTTTTTTTTTTTTTTCAATAAAATAATTTTATCTATTAAATTTGAATAATTGTTTATTTGAAACTTTTTTATCCATTTCGAAATGATCTAAAAATCGAGAAAATATTTAAAAGATTCGTTTGGAAAAGTTATGATATTTAATGTTTATAAGAAAATAAAAAAATGAAAACATCTGATTCCATGAATGGAACAGCGGGCCAAAAAAATATCTTTCTCAGGGTCACCGACGAACGATGTCCTTTTCGAGGAAAGACTCGTCGAGTGCGTTCCTGCCTTTGGTCACGTATCCCTCTTTCAGTCTATAAATATATTTTCAATCGCGCAAATCTTTTCATTAGTTGCGTCTTTATTTCAGTGGACAATGTGTACACGAGAACGAAATTGAAGTGACTTTAAAGAAGGGGAAAATTAATATACTGGCAATGCGTGCTTTGTCTCTGTCCTTTCTTTAGCAACTTAAAAACGATCGAAATAAACGAACAGCCAGCCAAGAGACGCAAAACTTCAATACGAATATAGAATACCAACTCGTTGATATCTTCCTGCATTATACACATATATATACGAGTTCTACAGAAGTTATTGGCCCCGTTAAACTGTGATCTTCATTCTTTGTATTTCTTTCCTTCGTATTTTCAAATAATAAATGTCATTCTTTTTATCAATTTTTTTTTCTTGTCCTCCTTTTCGCTCCTTTTATACCCCATTACGATTTCTGAGGAACGTTGAATTTTCCACGATTGATTTAATAGAAAATTTAATTAAAAAACCGAAATTCTATATATTTCCATTAATCGTGAAGCTTTTCACGAATCTCTCTCATTGTTTTTCCTCAAAAAAATTGTTTTATGTCCAACAAAAACTAAAATTTAAATTCGTAGCGTTTATTAAAAAAATTACGTATCGAATAATCGACTTGCTTTTAGGCTGACAAAATTGATCGATGCCAAACGTAGAGTATTGATAATTGTCTTGCTACGTCGTTCGTCCCATTATCGACGCTTGTCATCCGACGTTTTTACGATGGTGAGGTTTTGTTATGATTTTTAGTGCTTTGTATATATTTTTTTCTTTTTTGCAAAATACTATCTGGTTTCGTATAATATTTTTCTTTTTCTTATCGCTGATAAACTACGAGGGAGAGCTTCGTTTACAGCTTTGCACTAGTCATACGGTGTTCTTACATTTTGCGCGATAACGAGCAGCCTTGTTCTTTACACTCACGCAATACATTTTATACGTATATAGAAAGCCATTTCAGCATCAGAATTAATTAATTATTCGATTTCAGCAAGAGAAAAAAAATGTTTTCGCCATAAATTTTAATTACGTACGTAGTGTAAAAATATTAAACAGTAAGAAGCCCTAAATTTTGACTCTGCATTTCAAAAAGGCTTAAACGAAATAATGACACTTTTCCCATTTGTCTTTATCCTGGAAAATACACCATTTTTGGATCGTACTAAAATATTTAAGAGAATTTTTGTTCTGTGTGTGCAGAAGTTCGTTGTTTTCGTTTCGAAAATTGCGTAAGAACCACTTTAGAATGTTTAGATCGTATAATTGTTTGCATTTATAATATTTATCTGTTCGTTCAAAAGCGATTCTGAATGAATAGGCAATTTCGTTTCGTAACGTATAATTACTCTCAGGAAAATTACGGATTTATTATTTCATTGCGCGGGATCCAGAAGGCTCCAGAGGGGAAAAAAAAATTGCGAATTCTTTAGAAATAGGTTTTTTACGTTTGTATCAAAGATAAGGCCAGAGTCTGTATATTTTTGGTGAATAAGACTAGAAAAATACAATTTCGACTGCAAAATTGTTAAAGAGATTTCGAGGAAAAAGTAAAACTTTCGACGCGTGTTGATAAACGTTTGGCCTTTTTGACGTTAGTCGAGCGGGCTACAAGCCACGCCTTCCGAACGTTGATTTGCTTTATCCCCTCCAGTACCGACAGTACGTCCCGCCTCCGCTGATGCTCTATTTTCTATCGTGACGCAGTCCGATGCTTGGAACGCACGTGTCGACCGTTATTATCCGCATATATGTGTAAATATTGACTTTTTGCAATTTTCCTAGCGTCCCCAACACTTTTCATCGCTACCTGACGCACGAACCGTGTCGAAGGGTCAACATTTTTAATTGCGGTCTCCGATGTTTGAAATTTTCAAAAATCCCATCCTCCTAGGGGTTACTTCGAACTTTAACCTTTTTTAGCAGTTCCTTGAAGTTTTGACCACTTTTCAGTAATCGGGATCATAATGATAATTCAGCCGCGACCCGTCCGTAGAGGACTTGTTACATTAACGATTTTCGCGATAGTCGTTCCGGAAAAAAAATATCCAAATAAATTGTCTGTTTATGTTCGTAGGATTTGATAAAAAATTCCGTCAAAAATTTAAGGTTATATTGTCCGCGATCGCGATGAAATTTCGTTTTTTATGTTTCAAGTGAAAAACACACATTCGTTTGCGATTTTACTGCGGTAGAATTGTTAGGAAAAAATTTTCGATAGATTTTCCCGGGATTAGAAGTGAATTTCTGGGGCTCTAGAACAAAGCTTAGAAAACTACAATTTCATTATTTCGTGTTTTTGAGAAGAAAATATTTTTTCATATATTTAAACAATTGATAAAGATCTACTATTATTATTAACAATGAACGTTCTATGATCTCATCTGAATAAAACGTCCTTGAAATGCTAATAATTTTCAATGAAGCGGCCATCTTTTTTGCCCGAGAATCGATCAACAAAATGTTTGAAAAAGTTGAATGCACAATCATATTTTCCCTTTTTCGACCTCGAGGCAAAATTTTTGCGAAGAAATGAAGCGTGTAAAGTCGAGAGCATTAAAGATTTCATCTCCTTTCTCCCTGACATAAGGATAATCTGACGTACACGCGATTACGTGCCTGTCGCTCACCTTTGTTAAAATATACGGAAGCCACGAACGTAAGAAATCGTTATGTTTAAAAACATGCAAGGAAAGCCGTCGAGCGGAGATAAAGCAAAACAAAAAACGAAGCAAAAGCAACAATAAATAAATCGCGAAAAAAATTTGCGCTCGAAAGACGCTGCAAGGCAAATATATTTCGTAAAACTTAAAGCACTCGAATGTTCTGGTTTCTGCGAATCACGATGGTTCGAGCAAAAATTAAGCAAATTTTGCTTGACCGTTGTCATACGGGACGAATGAAAAAAAAGAAGAAAATAATCAATTGCGACGCAACACGATCTATACTACGCGGTGCATTGGTTTGTTTACGTGCCGAATAGACCCACGCGAAATGGCCGCTACGTCAATCTGACAGCTGTCGTGTCAGCGGGGCTATATAACTATATAGCGGGAAAATTCCACAATCCTGCTTACAACTAGGAATAGTGATAACAATAAAACGTAGAACGTTTGAAACTCACCACCAAGCTCGTCCGACGTAAACTTTGCCGTCGACGACATAATTCGCACTAAATTTTAACTTTTTTCACACACTCCGCGACTTCCCGCCTGCGTAAGGTTGAACAGGAGAAAAACAAAACAATTTCGAAGACGCGCCCGACTTCCCGAATCCTTTTACCACCCTGCACGTCCTGCGATCGTAGAAAAAGCTTTTAAAAAAACGTTACGTTTGATGTCAACGTCAACCAAGATGATAACGCGCTGGAACTGTTGGAGCTTTTTTCTTTATTCAAATGACAAAAAACACGAAGCTCCGTTGAATCCACCGAAGAGCCGAAGGGAACGACGCACTTGCCACGAATTGTCGCGTCAAAATGCTACCGACCTCCGAGACGTTGCTTTGTTTTGACGAAATAACAACACACGCACGTCAGACGACCCGACCAATCGGATTTCGCCCTCCGACGATGTAAATATCACCGCGCTAGTCAAATCTTCTCTTTTGTTTCCTCTACGTAGAGACTTACCGACGGTTGGTATCTTGTATAAACTCGTAGCGCTTTTTGTTGGGGCGACAGAACCTACGACCACGAATTTATTTCGTTGCTTACATTGTTATAATTAGGTTTTAATAATTAATGACTTTTTCCAATCTTGGAAAATAAGTGCAGAATGTATCGTAAGATTTTTTGTCTGTTATTTATAAAAGTTTTAGTTGTCGTTTACTATAATGACTAATAAGGCATTTTTCAGGCTCAAATGTCACCGGCCGCACATTGTCGTAGGACCGTCCAAAGTTTCCGAGGAATAATAATTTTTATATTTTTTTATACCTGTGGGACTTGTATGATATTTATCTCAAAAAATCGATTTAATAATATTCATCTTTGTGATTTCATTTAACTATCTTCTTGAAATTATTCAAAATGCATCCATGTATTCCGAACAAAATTTGTAACATCTAAAAAAATGGATACGGACTTTTGTACGCAGATTTTTGATACTAAAAAGCAACTAATAGGTCTGAATTAAATGATATATACATGTGAAAATATTGAAATCTTTCATTCGTGGTTCTTTATCATTTGTTTACACTTTTCACGCAGGTGCAAAAAGACGGATTATTGCTGACAAGATAAAATATTATATAAATTTTGAACAAATATTTTTAGATGTCCGTTTATTACTTTGTAAAATCCATTTGATAACAAATCGTAAAAAATACGATTCCTGTTGTTTTCTCCTCATTATTTATCTATATATTTCATAACCTTCCGGACAATTGTTGTTTTTCACGAAAAACGTAAGATGCGTAAAAATAATTCAGTGGTAGAGTTCGACACCATTGGAAAAGGAGGCTGAAGAAAAAACTCGAGCAAGCAAGGGTGGCAGCACTGAGCGGCGAGCATCCCACGTAGAGAACGACCATAATTTGTGTTTTACGACGCGGATTGTTGAATTACATTTACTGCGTAAAAAAACGTATCAAATACGTTAAATAATCGCGTTTGTGGCAGTGAGGTGAGAGTGAAATAAATCGTGAAACATAGGATTCCATAGCTATGAATTTCTTTTGAAAATAGTATGAAGAATGAATCAATTTGACAGAGTAGTACGAAGGAAGAATTAAACAAAAATAAAAAAAAATAAAAATTCCACTGCCGATCGACTCGCAAAGTGACGTGTGCTGTGTATGTCGACGAAAATAATTGCCCCCACCGTTTTCACTGCCCCCTCTTAAAGTTCCTAATTTCCGGTCGTCCTGTCAAATTTGATGTTTATCTTGACACATTTATCTCGATTTATTATGAATCGATAGAACCACAAAGTCGGCTAAATCCTTAGTGAATATTATTTTGCCAATTTAGGCTCCTAAATTCGAAAGTTGAATCGAATGTTAAAATTCTCGATTTATTTTTTTGACCTGAGATCTACACATATGGGAGATATCGAACGACCAAAGGAGGGAGAAAAAAACAAACGCGTTGTTGCCATATGTGAAAAAAAGCATTGAATAAAAATTCACTCGAAGCTGTAGACTCTTCGAAACCCACAATATTTGCCTCCTTCTTCAAGGTGATATGTGACCAGCCCCTCCCCTCGTTTTTTCAAGGCTCACTTTTTCGGATTGCTTTCGTTCGAGGTTCGAGGAGCCTCTCCCTGCTGCTGTTGCTGCTGCAGATATTTTTTTATTCCCCGTACAAAAGCGCAATAAATCGACGACCCTGGACACACACGTAAAACTCGTATTCTATTCTCATTCGTTCGCTCGACCCCGTATTTCTTCTTGCTGTCGCATACAAATATATTATACATATATACGTATAAATCGACAAATTCTCTCTGCATTCTTCGTACGTATTATCCATCCTCTCCCTCCCCCACCCCCATTTTTACATTTATTTTTATTCTTACCGTCAATGTAAATAATAATAACGAGATATTTTCAAGCCGAGCACGTCAGCTGTTGCCGCTTCAGTTGGACGTCTGTAGTCCTGGATAACTCGCGATAAAAAAACATTTACAAACGCTCTTTAAACATATGTCTTTTTATTCAGTCTTAAAATTCAGTCTGAACTTGAAAAACTGTGATAAAGATTCATTCTTTAAACTAAATTCACTGTTTCTTTTCGTTTTTTAATTCATAAAACACTCGTGAAAAATTTATCAACACTCGAAACCATTGAAATTCCAATGAATATGTGCTTTAGAACAGAGAACAAAACTGGCATGAAGATGAAGATTCCAAACAGCGGCTCCGGTAACGGATATTATGGTCACGAAACCAGCGTCATAGCATATCTTGACAATGACGAACCTGATATTGACATACAACCTGTCGTCGACAGCGACTTCTCTGAATACATGTGGATGGAAAATGAGGAAGAGTTTGACAAAGAGGTAAGTCAGAAACTTGTCTAGTTTTTTCATTATCAATTATTTTTCTAGTTTTGAAAGAATTTCTGTTAAATTTTTTCAATCTGCGACATTCAGAATAGTTTAAGAAAGTTGACTGAGCACAAAAGATGAACCAACGATATTGCATGCGTCAAAAGAGACAAAACATTTATGAACTTCCGTTCCGTGATTCAGATTTCTTTAAATAAAATGTTTAAGAGTATTATTCAAACAAATCGTAATATTCAGCGTATTTTGACAATAATCACTTTGCATATCGCTTATTTATCCAGTGATTACGATTTTTTGAATTTCTACTCAATATTCATAGTTTTTTTTTGCAACTGAAGCAAAATTTTGATGAAACCAAATTTTCAAGTAGCAATCATTTTGAAGAATATGCGAAGAAATGACAAATTTATTTACAAACTGCAACAAATGTTATGAAGTTGATTTTAGTATTTCATTGATGAATTTTTTCTCTATGAAAATAGAAAGAAATTTTGTAATTCAAAGGTGCCGAAACATTCGAAGAAGTGAAAGATTTTAGTCAATTTACTGATTTTTCCATTTTATCAAAGTTTTGTACAGTGGGTTTTTAACGATCCTAATTGACAGTAAGACTATCCAACTATTTTGAATATTCTGGATCGTTTTTAACGATAAATCTGTAGTGAATACCAAAGATAAATAAATTTGATGATTTTTTCAAGGTTTTGGAGCAATTGGAAGAGGAAGAATTGATGGAGGAATGTTTAGAAGCGATGCTTGAAGAAGAGAGGCAACATCAGCGAAATCAAACGACCACGGCGTGGTGCAACGCGGCTAACGGTGGAGACAATAGTCACGAATTGTGTCAGCAACTTGGTGGTTTGAGAGTTCAGGGTGACCTTGCAAAACAGGTAATAGGAGATGAATTAAACGATGGCAGTAACTTGCATAAATATTGTTGAGTTTTAAAATACATTTTCATTGTTTGTTGAACTATCTCAATAATAATATCAGTTTGTCAGTTTGCAGTCGATGATTTTTCGTGAAGTAGAATATATTTTTCTTTCCACAGAGCACATTAAATCCAGACGCCGCTGAGTTTGTACCATCGTTTAAAACGCCAGTGAGTTCGACACAGGAATTAACGAGTGAAACATCGTAGAGGGTCTGTCTCTCACACCGTGTAAAGATAAAAAGCAGATAAAATCGGGTCGCTGAGCCGACCGAGATCGAACCCGGCCGTATTTGCAATGAACACAATCAATAACTCACATAGTCTGCGAGTAAAATTAATTAAACTACGAAAGATGGAAATTCGAATAGGACGTTTCGTGCCATCTCGAGGATCCTCGTACGTATGGAAAAATACAGGAACAACGAGTTGCCGTAACGATAGGACATAGCAAAAGGAAAAAAAAAAAACAAAAAAAAAATAAAGAACGGGAGAAAGCGATATTAAAAAACCAAAAAAACCAAAAAATTAAAAATAATTAAACAAAAAAATCTAAAACGTTGCGAAAAAAAAGAAAAACAGACAAATAAAATAGAAACTAACGCCACGATAACATTGATATCTCAATACGAAATAACATTAGTTTTATGTAACTTTAAGTGAGCTATCGTGTGTGTTTCTTTTCATGATTTTTCAACGGAACAAGAATTCGGCGATGACGAAAAAACGACAATGAGAAAACACGAAAATCGAAGCCCCGAAGCAACGAAAAGAAAGAGATTTCGAGTCGAAGGTTCCACATAAAATACACACGAGCCCACTCACGCCTTCACTTCTTCTCCAAGCTGCAAAACGACGTTCTACTTCTGAATCTAATCGATTGCATTGTAGATAGATGAGAACAGAAAAAAAACGAAATAACTGAAATACGAAAAAAAGAAACAAAAAAAAAAACAACGGATTTTCGTAAACTGTGCACTCAAACAACTTTTGTAGAATCATGGACCGTTACAATTAGATAAATAGATTAATTATAAAACTCGTGTACTTAAGATGAGAAAAATTGATTGAACTGGAGTACGATATGAGATTTTGTATCGGGAGAAAAGAAGTTATTGGATCGATCGAAGATTCGCCAAGCAAACGTCAAAGCTTGTTGAGAATTGACTTTCCGTCGATATTGATCTCTCCACCACTAATCGTTTGTAACTGTCACCGTTTATCACTTCTATGACTCAGTTGTGAATCATTTTCCACATAATTTCCATCGCCATCGTGTATAAAAGTGAAAATAGTTTCGCAATAGATTTTTTGAGCCGATTTGGAATCTTTTGTTTTTTTTTCATTATTAGACTGAAAATATCGCAACCGATTATAATACAAGCTGTGAGAAAATTGCCTTGGTGTCTCTTTGCGAATCGACGAACTTTGATCACTTCCAAGAACGATTTCTATTACGAATCCATGGCAATGCGAGAAACTGTAAAGAACAAAAATATATATATATATGAAAAAAAAAAAAACATTAAAAAAAATGATCGAAAATAATTGATTGTAGATTTTAGGATATGAACGAAATTTCATTGTTGAAATACTTACGAGCTATTAGGATTAACGAATGGGATACAGAATGTATGAGAATTTATGTTGAATTCTTCGTGCTTAAATCATATTAACAAAAAATTCAATCTTGATAAATTTGGCTATTAAACTTGGGCGAGCATCGTCTTCCAACCAATATTTTTTTTCAAAGTTTTCTCAATTTGTTACAATTTTTATTTAAATCTCGCGTAATTCATCAATTTGAGATAAATAATCAGCTTGTAACTCGATTGACGATTATGGTTATGATTGTATAAAGTTTACCTTTTTAAATTAATTTCTGTGTCAGTCCGCGTCGATGTGTAATTTCAATAATATACGCAAATTCGCAAATCTATTGTTCCACATTTTATTTTATTGTTTATGGATGCGATAGAAAGTTTATTTATTAAGAACGTTACGAATTAATGTGCGAAATTCTTTGGACGTAAATGACAGTTTTGCAATTTTCAACGATCGTAGAGCTACAAATTACAAAATTACACTTTTATTCGTTGTCCAAGAGAACAGTCAGAAATTAAAAACAAACCTAAACGAAGCTAAGAAACTAAAAAAAAAAACGGAACATTTGTGAAACATCAAAATACAAAAATCGTCCAATAGTTTCGAACGAGCTACTATCGTTCCAATGCTGATTTTGTGAATTATAAAAAAAAAAATTACACGTTGCGTCGATGCCTGAGAGAATTCAGGCACTTTTGTGATTAATTTCGTTCGTTTTTTTTTCTCACTTTCACATCATTTCATTTATTTTATAGAGATTTTATGATTGTAGCAAGGAAACAAAAATACAATATATCTATTGTAACGATTTTTAATCATTTGTAATCCACCCTATCCTGAAATATAAAAATGAATAGAGCGTTAAGATAAAAAAAGATGAAAAAAACAACAACAAAATCTATGGGGCTGGTAATTACGTGTAAAATTTTATTTTCCAATCCAATTTTTTTTTATTACACATAGTTTACAACGGGATGGTATAAGTTACGTTTGGACACATTCTTGAATTGTTTTTTGCTTTATATTTATATTTTAATATCCTCAATGTAGATCGTAGAATTGATACACACGTTTTGTAATTCGTTATTCAATCGAATGATTCGCAGTGTCCTTGACGTCTTGGAACAATTAAAAAGATTATCACACAGCGTGACTGCGTTTAAATGGATTTTTTTAAATGTAGAGTTGGTACAAAGGTAAAAAAAAATCCAACATATACGCTCGATAAACTCGCATATTTTTCGTCTTCTTTTCAGCCATTCGAAATTGTGGTCAGCATAGCGATAAAAAAACGAAAATAATCGTGAACGAAATAAAAAAAAGCATCACCTTATATTTGGCAGCATATTGACGACTATTGTGGGTATCTTATCGCTACGATTAGATAATATGTGTATTTTTCGTATCTACCAATTCGGGGTATACATTTATTATTCTTTTCGTCGTTTCTTTTTCATCTTCCTTTTGCAATAACTACACCAAACGAAATAATTCATAGTGACATGTCTTTCTACGCAACATTAAATGAAAAATAACGCGATGAGAGCGCTTCAATTCTTATCATTATTATGTGTGTGTGTTTTTTTTTCGAATACATGAATTCTCTCTAATGTGCAATTCGTGACAAAAAAAAACTTAATTAAATGCATTGCAAAAATCATTGATGCAGAGGGAATGATTAATTAGAAATATGCTATGTTTAACACATTCTTCTTCTTCTTCTTCTCCTTCTTTTTCTTCTTTCTCTTCACAACATGTTGTCCATGAGTTGCCATTTCGATTCCATTTGAATTTCTACATTTCGCCACTTATTAAAATCTCAGTATATATCCAAAAATTTTTTTTCAATTTATCTCTCAATTATGGTTGGTACTGAGGATTTAAGCTTTTCAAGTTCAATCGCATTCACGATATTTCAACTCAATGTTTTTTGTCGTTACCTTGCTTCGTTTTCTCAATATTGTTAAACACGCGGTGCGTTATTTATACTCTAGTTTCGCTATTTCCTATTTATCTAATGTGTGTGTATCTTTTTTATATATATATTTATATCTATATATATACGTACTTATTAATATATTTCATGTTTGTATGTATATATAAACTATGAATTAAATATTAATTCTCTATTCACACTGCGAAATGTTGGATCTAGAGAACACGATACCAGTTTCGATCAAGTTTATTATTTCTGCATGTGTATATTACGTGTTGGTCAACTTTCGTTAGATGAAGAAACGACTGATATGTGAGGAAGGTATCCGACTTTTAAAAAACGTTATAAAAACCCGATAGAAACCTGTAGAAATAAAATATTTAGGCCTCGACCCCAAAGGATCGTACAGCGATCGAATATTGCTCGTGAAATCAGAGTAAATTATCATTCTTATTATTAGTTATGTTTTTCTTTCTTCTTATTTCTTTCATCGAAAAACAGATGAACTATCTTTCGCGAGACTCTCATACGAGAAGTCTCAATCAATCGTGTAAAAATTCTTTACGAAAACGAATAACCTATCCTCCACGTGTTGGCACGAGTGCCAATTTTAAATTCGAGTTGCCATTTGTCAGTTCGCACTTTCACATGATTCGCTGGCATGTACCAGAGACGCGCACTCTTCATAATCGTAGTGCAGTAATAATAATAATAATAATAATAATAATAATAATAATGAAGGAAGATTAAATAGTTTTCGTAGCAAACACAGAGCAGATTATGTCTGAACAAAAAAACAATCATTTGTTTTTGTCCTTGCTGTTGCTTCTCCCTGCTTCCGCAGATTTATATTTGTAAATGTATGCTTTTTTATATATATATATTTATATATAAAAAAAAACATTTGTAAATAATCTCTACCCATAAATATAAAATTATATTTACTTATATACATTTACTTCAAATACTTCGATCAGCAGTCTCTTGATTAAAGATGCAATACTAGACGAAAAAAGAATAGAATAGAAAGTTTGTTCTGCTGCCGTATAAAGTAACGTCAATTGTAGTGGGTAAAAAAAAAAAAATAAGAAAAAAGAACGAAGTGGAACGTCGTGTCGCAATAAACGCCACCATCCCCTCGTTATCAAAAATGTTCGATCGACTTTTTTTGCTTACGCAGTTAATAGTATTCGTTCTCATGGTTATAATATAGTTCAATCGCTTCGTTTTTTACGTTACCTTATGTGAAAAAAGATAGCAAAAATCTCGTACGTGAAGCTTCAATAAACATGATGAACATTTGAACTTTTAATGTAGGAATTGAGTTGTAAAAACGTGAGCGAAATTTCGAAATACTCGAGTATACAATTTTTATCAAAGGATACGCCAATTATGACGATACGAAATATTTACCACAAGCTTCAGCAAAACACGAACGTTGTACGAAATGACAATTTGCCATTGCTTTCTTTGTTTTTAATTCTTCATACTCGTTTTGTTTTGTTTTGTTTTATTTTCTCCACTTGTCCTACAATTCTCAAAATTAGTTCGCGAGAGACAAGATGCTTGAGAAAAGTAACGGTCGTTTCTCGTTTAACGGCAGTTCTCAAAGTGTGGAATTCGACTAGGCACGAGATTGCTCACAATTGTTGTCGTTTCGAATTTAAAAGAGCATTCTGCGCGTCTAATTTTTTCTTACAATACCTGTATATCATTTAATCTTCCTCGATAGAAAAATTTGATTCGGCTTAAACGCTCTCCGTTGGACTCTGGAATTCGGATAAAGCGTGAATCGGGTTTTGGACTTTCTTCTGCGAACCTTTGCGCACTTTGGCTCGCACTTCTTCCGGTCGTTCCGGACGCACTAGTGGCTTCTTCTCCGGTGCTTTCATTTTCCAGACTACGATCGGTGACTGTAATATCATAAAATTTCAAAATTTTCAAAATGTAACAATTTTTCGTTCTTGGATTAGGAATTTTTGCTCGTACATTCGCAGCCAATGACGTTCGTCAATCAGAATTTTTGGTCTTTGAAAATTTCAAGAAACTCTAAAAAATCTTAACATCTTTCGTGTTCTCAGAAATATTGATTTTTTTATATAAATTGTACCGTTTGTTGAGGAATAAAATTTAAAAATATCGAAGAATTTACATGGCTGATATTTTTTAAAGATTTTTGTTTTACTTTTTTCAAATTTCTGGGCCAAAGACTGTGACTGAAGCAAGCGTTTCGCTGGAATTTTGTACAATAGCAAATTTGTTGATTTTTTAACAATCCCTACGATTTCAACATGGAAACTTTGAAACTGTAATCATTAATAAACTTTACTCTAGCTCAGCTTCAATGCTCTATTTTGGGCTCGATCAAATCACCAATGATTAAGCGACGATACTCACATACTGTAAGATCCGGGAAGCGTAAAAATAGGAGGGAAAAAAGGGGACGAGCGATTAGAGACAAACTTGAATATAATTGAGGGAAAAAGCACAAGTCAAAAAATGTACTAATGAATATGGAAATGAAGATATTTAATGAGCTCATTGCAAATACTTATTTCCTTAGGTAAACTCAACGAATTTCGATTGATTCTGTTTGCAGTGCGAAAGTATTTGAATGAAAACTTGTGGATGAAAAGATAAAATGTTATAAAAACGAATAAGCAGTTTCTGCTCCAAACCTCAGTTTGAAAAGAGCAACAATAAAAGAAAGAAATACTTACAGTGACGGTAGATTGTCTCGGATATTTGGTGGATGCGACGTACGAAGCTTTGACGGTGAGAACGACGGCATTCATCAAGTTTTTGGCTGCCTGAATGAGGGAAGTTGCGCTGTCGAGACCGGAAACGATGAGTTCACCGCTGATATTTTGTACGTCGGCTTTGACTTTACTCGTGATGTTCATTTGATGACAATAAAGGGCAATGCGTTGTAGATAAGCGAGTAAATCTTTTTTCGTTGAGCTTTCGGGACACTGATCAGCAATTTGTCTGGTTAGTTTGTCGAGTTTGGTACCAGCCTCAGAAATCTTTTTAGCCGCTGTTATAACGTCCATCGTTGTTTTGAGGGGACCCCGACCACGCGTGAAATCTGTCATTTCCATCATAATCATGCACATGTGCTTGGCGAGTACGATTATATCGTTACCCGCGTCGTCCCATTTCGCCACTTCTTTGTCGAATTTCAATTTTTCACTCCTGAAGAATTCAACCTGCTGCAAAATCTTTTGCTTGTCTTCTTCCGGCATTTTTCTCATTGCTTCACGCGCCGTCGTTATTCCACTGATCTCCGGATATTCGTCCACACCGTGTTCACCCGTTTGAGCACTTGATTTACTTCGCGCGTCCAATGTATACTGATCGTCCAGCTCCATGTCCTCGGGATCGAGATCTTCGTCAGTCTATAAAAACAAGAATTTCGAGGAATTCACGTTTATTCACAACGAATTAACGCAAAGACATGATCTTTCAAAGACAAAACAATGATTCAATGGAAATTTAATTTAATGTTTTAATGGAATTTAATTATGTAATAAAAATATATTCCATTTATCGTAAGATTCAATGTTTTAATAGAAATTATTTCGATTGAATCATCAAATTAAGTGATTCAATGGAAACCATTCAATTTGATACAATGCATTAGTTTTTCACTGAAAAACGTAATCCAGTTAAAGAATCAAATGCATTGGATACTAACCCGATTCATGAGAACAGCACGTCTAATTTCTCGTACACCATCATATACAAGTCTCGATGCATCAATGAAGTCATTTTCGTCGACATCTTTGGGTGGATTGCTGCCCAAAGCGTCAACGGCGACTTCGACTCTCTGTGCGAATTTGGGCATAACTTGATCGCGTAAAACTTTGACAGCTTCGAGTACCCTTTTGGTATAAACGCACGGTTCGTAATTGTCCATTTCAGCTTGAACGACGTTGCATACTCGGGCCGAACGTCCTCTTATCGCACCAGCAGTTCTGTCGAGAGTATCCGCGTCACCTTCTTGAAGCGCGAGCACGCACTTGTTCACATCCTCGAGAATATGGTTTTCAGAAACAGCGAGAAAATCATCGATCGTTGTTATATCATCGACGGCTTCGGTCAATACGCGCACTTCGTTTTCCCAAGCTTGACGGAATACTTCCATATTGTCCTGTGCTACTTTTGAACGTGGACGCGCCGCTAATACACGAGCTGCGTTTATCACCTGAGGACAAAGATTCTCGATCTGTGCCGCTGCGTAACGCACCATTTTCACACCATCCTCGTTTCCTGACATGCTGCAAACCAAATTCGCCACCTGGCCAAAAAAACAACAAAATGATTAGTCTCGGATCTCACTGTGCCTTCGACACCATAATCGGGAGGCATTTCTATTTGTACATTCGTGTTTACTGAGTTATTACGATTTTCAAGCAACTAAAATGAGTCTGACTTCATTCGGAACACGAAAATTTGTTGAATGATCATAAAGCTGGATCATTTGAAATTTCGAGGGATCATTGATTAAAATAATAAGAATTTTCCTTACTTTCCAATGACAAATCTCAATGCATTGTTTTTATAGTTATCATTATTTTAAATTATATTCTGTAGAACGTCACAATTGGGGGCTTACATTTTTTAAATTGCATTCCAATTGAACGTTGAAGATTCATTTTTTCTTAATTAATTGTTTAAAGTTTATTTAAAGACCTTTTTGTCATTCTTACCTCGACGAGTTTGTTGGCGTGTTCTGTAAAAACGAGGGCGTACTCTTCAACCTCCTTGTCACGTCCGTTACGGGCAGCTTCGATTAGAACCAACAGTGGGACGCTGGTTTCCAGAAAACTGTCTGAGACGTGATCGACCACAGCTTTACGAAGTTGTCTGCGCAAATCTCGGGTTTTTCGGCTCATGTGATCTATGGCTCGATCCAAACCATCGGTTCGTTCCTTCACGCCCATCTATTATGGGAATGATCGAAAAAACGATGATAATTTTGAATCAGAAATAAATCAAAATCTCATTTTCACTGTTGTGAAGATTTTGTTTCCTTCAAATCTTTGTCTTATGTGTTTTTCTTTTCTACTGTACAGCTAAGTACGTAAAAATGTGCTATTTTCGTGTTGAATGATATGTGTAATAGTAAAACTATGAATTATTTGTTACATTAGTGTTACAAAGTCAGTTTTCAATTAGTTGTTACTCTCAGGTGCGCCAAGTGTGAACTCAGTTGCTTAGCGATTAATTACTTCAAGGTCAAAGCCTATGGACAAGACAGCGCTGACCTTTAGTTCGTTAGCGTGCTTCATCAGTGTTTGGCAGACTTGAGCACTCTACTGTGAGATTTCTCGCTTATCCAGGACTTAAAATCTTGAGTTTCCATTCTACAATGGAAAAACTGTACAACTCCAACAGGGAGTTCATAAATATTTGCTTGTACAAAGGAAAACTTTGAAATCCAATGAAATGTGGGTCAACAAAGTGAGAGATTTGTCAAACCGCAATAAAAAATCGTGAGAAATCTATTGAGCATGAGAGATTTTTCGTTTACCCAAGATCCTTGAATACCCAGCGATTTCTCATATTCATTCCATTTGAACGACAACAATTTGTATAAAAATTTTGAATTTCGTAGCATCATTGGATATGAAGAGATTTCAAAAACCCAAAATGTTGATTGAAATAATAATTTTGAAAAAAAAAAACGGACAATGTTATTTTTACCGAGAAGGACAAAGCAAAATGGTGTAGCGTTATTTCGATCATGATCTAGCGTCAACAATATCTCAAATCAATAACAGTGTATAGAAAAAAAGCAAAACTAGAATTAGAAAATAAGATAAATATTAAAAAAACACACAAAAGCAACGATATGAAATATTTACCCTTTTCCCACCCCGGGCGAGCTGTAACTGTAGTTACGAAAAGAAAAAGGATTGGAAAAATTAACGAAATGACAATCTTGAATCGTGAAAAAAACGGGTTCGATATTGATGAATAAATCATAGAAATTATAGATTGGAATGAAACACGAGGCTGTTCTTAATCGGGCTGTAAATTCCTGTGGGGAAAGATTAATAAAAGTGAAAAATAGTGACGATTCGAACTTACGTTATTCATGTATTCGCTCAACAAATCTTGAAGGGCTTGTCTAACAGCGTTGCACTCAGCAACGATACGTTCGCGTCTTTCGTCGCGAGTGCACGAGGAATCGGCCATGAGAGCAGCACCGCTGATAATACTTTCGAGTCTTTCCTCGAGACTCGGACGCGTTCGAACCTCGTTATAAGCGAGAGGCGACATAGACATTCTAGCGTCAAAGTCATCAAGAGCAGCAGCCAATTCACCAGGACCATCGTAAGGATGTTGACCATCGGAGGGTGTTTTTCCTTGTGCTACGTCGTTCATAGTGTTAACAGCTTCGCAAACTTGCTTCAGTACATAATCGCGATTCGCTTTAGCAGCTGCTAATTCTGGATGACGTACGTAAACTTTGGAAGCTGTGAAAAGCATTGTTGAATGTTTTTTCAAGACCGCACGTGCAGCTGCCAAGTCATCTCGCAATTGTGGATCTTTCAATTCTTGTTGACGCTTTGCTGCTTGATTCATCAGCTCCGTTGCATTTCTACCAAATTGCTTTATGTTCTCCAATAATTCACCCTGCGAAGAGGCGTTTTTCAATTTCTTCAAATCATCTTCCACCACGTACAGCGATTTCAACAGTAAATGCACGTCCACCATATCTGCTAGAATCAACAAACGTGTCACCGCAGACAACAAATTTCTTGCTGCTCTAACCATGTTGCCACGCTTCAATGAAGAACAAGGATCCTCCGAGAATTCTCTGTTAAATTATTCAACTTTTGTATTAATCTGTTTTCATTCATACTGTGAAGAGTAAAAAGACTTTTTCATGGAATACAAGAACCCAATAAGATCTTTGAGTCAAATGACAAGTTTAAATATTGTCCAAAGATTTAATAAGCAAACAAGACAAACGAAATTAAGTAATTGAACACTTTTGAAAATCCATTTCAAGTAACAAAAAAATGGTTAAACTATGCGAAACGCTTGAAGCATAAACAAATATTAATTTGGATCCAATTTTTGCAATTCACAAATCAACATTTTGTTATCAAAATGGAAAAAGTGGATAATAATTACCTGGCAGCGATGCTCATGGCAGCTCCTGTTTTTCTGACCTCTTCTACGGCGCACAGCATTTCTGCTGTTATGTCAGGATTCTCGTAAGCAATTTGTTCTCCTTTTTCAATGAAGTTGGCAGTGGCTTTTTCCACAGTGCCGACAAGAGCGCTAGCCCTTTTGGATTTACCCTTTTTTTTCTTACTCGGCCCTTTGGTATTGACGAGTGTCGTAACTTGGAGCACCAAAGGCTCCAAAGTTTTTTCTACCGACATCGTCCGTATTTCCAAATTTTTTGGATCCCATTTCAGGGTTATAGGCCCAAAGTGATCAGACATTGTTGCGCTGCGTTAATCAAAGTTTTTCTGCGACAAAAAAAAAATGTCGCATAACCTAGATTTCCTTGATTGTTGGATCGAGTAACAAATGAATCACTAAAGTGCTAGCTGTTGTGGGGTCGATAATTCAATGTGGAAGAGTCAGAGATATCGATTTCAGAGTTTCACGTTACACCAGGTAAAATAATGGACAAGAATTGCCAAACAGTTGAAAAACACGATTTTTTTATTTGACATTAGTCAGACGAATTTTGAACCCACAAGCTATCAAATAAATATCGTTAGTGTTTCGTAAAAGTCAATCGGAAACTTGAATCGGGAGAAAAAAAATCCAAATACGAGTCAAAATTATGGTGTACAAATCAAACGCCAAAATTTCGTATGCAAAATCGATCTGGAATTCGTATGAACGGTAACAATGTCCGACAAAGCATTTTTTCGAGGATTTTTATGAACACACGAAAGATACGCGATAAGTTGACAGAAGGTTAACGCGTGAAACCGAATTCTTAAGATTCTGAGTCATCGAGGTGTCTCACACGAGTACTAACCAGCGATTGTATATTAACAATGCGTCATACGCGGAAAATGTTTTGGAAAAGGAAGAATGACAAAAGAACTTTGCGATAATTACAGGGGAGAGATGAAGCGGAGGGTAATACTGTTTCAAAATTTCAGGGGAGTTGTCAAAAATACATATATACACATGGATATTTGTGAATACACACACATATGCATCCACATATTTATATATACGTATATGTGTATGTTTATGCTGAGTGAACCAGTGCAACTGAATAGAGACGAGCGATAGTCAAACAATGGATTTCGCGTAGGAACAAAACTGGTGTTGAAAAATTTGCTTACCTTCATGTAACGATTATTACACTTGGATCACGTCTCCGATGTATATTCACGACACTTCGTTCGTTACAACACTTCACCGACGTATTTATTACATGTATAAAATAAGGAATTTATCACCGCCCCCAACTTAATTTGCGTACGAGTCTTTGGACGCCGCGTTTGTCGTTTTCCAAACCGATTTTTATCACAAAAACCTTTCATTCATGACGTCATTATTTCCGCTAGGGGTTGAAAGTGGGGCGCGTTCCAGGGACGATCGTTGGTCTACGCCCGAGCGAAAGAGAGAATTCTCCACCGAAACGAATGACTCGCGTGCGCCCGCGCGAGACGGAAAAAACAAAGCTTGTATAGAATTATAAAAAAATTAATGTATTCGACGTTATCGCATTTCGCTGTACGATATGTTCGACGTTAATATTATTTTGGCAGAGATTTTTCAGATTGACGACAGGTTCGAAAATGATTATTCGGTGGACGCGAGGATTTTTTTTTTTCTACAGTGAGTCTCAATCGTGACGTTCCATGGAACAAGGCGGTGGCGTCACACGTTGGTAAAAAAGCAAAGTCAAAATTCACGCTGGACTGTGCTGCCGCCTATTCAACTCAGTCGGCTCAGCCCCTCAGCCGCCATTTTAGTCTTTCCGCTGGTTGGACCCCAATGGAAGGTGAAATTCGTTGATTAGACGCTCGTTTCCATCTTACATTCGACTTCATTTGTTTGCAAAATAAATGTACGAATAATAACACTCTGAACGAAAAAACCTTTTTGTTGTGGCTTGAAAAATTCATTGTAATTAAAAGAAACTTTGAAGTGTCGAAAGTTTCATTCGTTCATCCAAAATAAACGAGTGAGTACATAACATTTTTGAGACGACGCTCCAATCTTGAAACATAACCTTCGTCATGATTTTTCGAGCATTCCATCCAATAAGTGAACCGTTATATAGGTCGATAGAAAACAAAAATACGAAGTTGGGAATTTATGACAATTATTTTAGCAGTTGTATTTTCGTCTCAAAACAAATTACGTCGATTCGTCGATCATCGCCTTTCGGTCGAAGTCGTTTTAGTCCTTTCAATAAACTACATTTTATCAATTTCATATATCATCAAACTCCAAAATTTCTATTATTCCAAAACACTTGTGTGAATTTCGAATTATGATACTTGTGAAAATTGAATACTCCAAAAACCAAGAATTTTATTTCCCAAATTCTTCCCAGAAAAATTGATTACACATGAAATCAATATCAATGAATGGAAATGTTAAAAAAATTATCATATTTGACCAATTGAAATTTCATTGATTTGAAGTATTAAAATAAACAAAAGACTCGTCTATATTTTCTAAATAAACAAGCATGCCATTTTTTTTCAGAACAGAACGAGAAACGATCGTTAAGACCAGATTTCTAATGGACTGTCATCGAGAATGAGAAATTTTCTGGATGTTTATTGACATTACGCAAAAATGTATGTCGAGATGAAGCAAAAAATATTGCGGATAAATGGGAAGTAGAAATTCAATTGACGAAGCTTCGAAGATGATTACACTGTAGTGTACAGTGGGACTATGGGAGTTTTCAAAGAAAAACAATAGTCACGCTACATAAAATTGAAAAAAATAGAGCGCCGAAAAAAAATGCCTCATCCATGTGTGGTTTGCGGTCGTTCTCGGATGAATCCGAACAATCGTGAGGAGGATTACATGTTTTTTGGATTTCCAGTAAACTACGAGGAACGCTGCAGAAAATGGTTAGAGTTTTGTTGCCGCGAGGATCTGTACAAGTTGACGAAAAAACAATTGTTGCAGAGGATGGTATGTTCCAAGCACTTTGAGAAGAAAGATTTTCTCAATGACTATCAGGACAGACTAAATTGTACGGGTGTACCCTCAATTTACGATCCGAGTCAAAGTTTGTACAACGTAACATGCGTGCTCTGTGGTAGATCTCGAAAGGATCCTCCGGACAGCGACTACGACGGTACAACGTTTCATCATTTTCCTGGAGAAGAATTCCGTTGTTTGAAATGGTTGGATTTTGTTGGCATCGATTCGTACTATCGTCTGACGAGAAAAGAAATATTGTACTGTTACATATGTTCGAATCACTTTGAAAAATCGCAATTTATGTCTGGTTTCAAAGCTCGTCTGTGCGACAATGCTGTACCTTCGATTTATCTCGACGACGAAACGAACGAGTTTGTTCGTTCGCCACGTACGAGCAAAGGTTCGAACAGCACGAAAACGATTCAGATTAACGAAAAGATGAAGAAATACGAGCCCCTTTCGAACGAGGTGCTGGAGAGCCAAGCTTGCGCAGCTTGTGGTCGTTCTCGATCGGATCCACAAAACAAAATCGAAGGATACAAATTTCACCCGTTTCCTGCTTACGAGATTGGCCGATGTTTGAGATGGTGTCAGTTTCTTGGACGCGAAGATTTGTTGAAAATGTCACCCAATCAAATAAGAAAACTTGTACTTTGTTCCAGACACTTTTTGTCCAGCCAGAGCTTTCATAAAGTTGGTCCATGCGACGCAGTCCCTACAATAAAAGACGTCAACGATGGCGACGTTATGGACGACACGGAAATACAAACCGACAAATACGAACACGAGGAAAATGATGATGAGGATAATATTGAAATGATGTTACACGCCGCACAAGATTCACGCAGACCGATGGTTTCCAGTAAAAAGCCAAAAGTCGCAAACAAACCAGCACCTCTAGCGAAAAAACGTGGACGATCGAAACGACCGACCTCGATAAACTTACCAAAAATCGATCATTTAAATATAGAAAATCGAGTGAGCAAAGTACCTATTCCAGCAGCAAATTGGAAAATCCAATTCGCCAATAATCAGTTCCAACCGTTGACCATCGCGAATACTAATAGCCCAAATATGGCAATAACAACGGATGGGAAGAAAGTTATTTTACCGTTCACAGGAAACATATCGAATCTCGGTGCCCCGATACCGGTCCACAGTCTCTCGAGTATGCCACCAGGTTTTTTGATTAAAATCAATTTACCTGAACAGCAGTTACAAAATAATACGAAACCAGTCAAATCTTCGCGAAAGCAACCGAGACGAAAAAAGGTGGAAACGGATGTAAAAGGAGGAAAAGTAGAAGAAGAAACGAGAGCTACTAAAATCGTTAGGCGTGGAAGAACGAAGAAAATAATCCAAGAGTCCAACGACCTGGGAAATATCGAAGATATTTTCACTGTTGGAAATCACGAAGGCGATAAAATCGATGAAGAGTTTTATGTATGCGAAATCGAGGATCAGGAAGAAGAAATGGTTCCGGACGTAATTGAAGTATTGGAGGAAGATTATGCCAATCTGGCGGATTCTTATGTAGCGGAAGACGAAGACGGCGAGGTTCACGTTTATCAGGAAATTCCTGTGACTGAAATTCCAGCCGAGGTAGACCAAGTTCCAAAAGATACGAAAGTGAAAAAACGTCCCCGACGCTCACGCATGAGCCCAAGAACGCGAAGAACAATTATGCCGATAAGAACCGAGGTCCGACATTTTTTAAACAAATTAAAACCGTACATGAGTCGTCTACCGCGGAAAGCAAAAGCACAGCTCAAGTTATCCATCGTTAATCTCGTCATAGATCGTCTTTGAAGATTTGCACTTTTTTTTTTATTGCTCGTTCTCCATTCGAGTTAAATTGAAAGTTTAATACGCGCCATGGAGAATAAATAAATAAAACGAAGAATTTTATTAGCGTTTATATTTTTATCAAAAATACATTTTCTTATACGAACGAATCACGAAGTGATTCAAATAAACTTTCAGTCTAACTCGTCGCAATACTTGTGCGTTTATTTCTATTGTATGGTTTTTTTTTTTTCAAGTCTTCATGCTGCAATAAATTTATCTACTTTTAAATGTAAATATCCGTACACATGAAACATATTTATAAATACATGTGTAATTACGACATGTAACATATAAAATAATAATTTTATGACAACTGAAAATTATGAGCGTTGATACCGCGAAAGCCTGAAATAATTGTATCTATTGTGGAAAAGTGTAAAATAAAATTGTTCATGTACATTGTTTTTGTCTGTTGGGGAAAAAAATACCATAGACAATTATAGTTTTATCAGGATTGTGATGAAAGTACGGTCGCTCCTTGATTTTTTTTTGTACTCGTGATATAACTTGGAAATAAATACCGAATTTTTTCAAACGTAAACAAATTATACAAAAATTAATAAAATTATATGGAGGTGAATCCTATTTTATAACAATTCTTATATGATTTTTTTAACCCTCAAATTCCACAATCATTTTTTTCGGACGTAAGCCCCACAGACTGCAAAACTGCAAACTGCAAAATACGATCACGACGTTTTATTATACCCCATTTTTCTCGTTTTTCAATAACAAAGAGGATTATATATGACAAAGTTTTACAATGAATTTTGTAACAAAAAAAATAATCCTGAAAATGTGGTAATTAAGGAATCGTTTGCGCAATTCTTCAAAAATGATTATAATAATGAATGTTATCAAAAAGTGCGAAATCTATTTCCTCAGTGTCTAATTTTTAGGCAATACAATTTCTAAATATTCATTGTCCTCAACAATATCGAAAAGTATAAAACTCTTTAGTGATTGAAACTTTTTCATTTCTTTTTCATTTTTCAATGTGTCGAATAAAATTGACATTTTTAATAACATTACTACGAACCACAAGATTTTCAATATTAGAGCAAATATTGTGATTGTTGCGCATAACTTCTCATGCTTGCTTAAATTTTATTCAAAAATATAGCTTGAAAAGCGGAACGTCCGAGGGCGCAAGTGTTCGTTTCCAGTTTCCGGTATTGTCTTCAATTCGTCCCTTGTCCCGGGCATTCTATCGTTTCCTGTCTATGTCCGTATCGTTTTATTACCGTTGTCTTGTGTTTTTGTGCGAGCCGATAGGCAATATTTCAAAATATAGTATTACTCGTTGTTTTTATTTCACTCAAACGTAAAACGTTAAATGTATAGAAAATCTTGAAGGTTTCGTGATTTCTCCTCTTAAAGTTGGCATACAAGTGAATTTTTAAGAATTCATTGTATTTTCATGAATAGCCCTGTTTATTTATTTATTGTTACTTCGTGATTTTTATTTGCGAAAACGGACAAACTCTCGTAGAAAGTTTAGACAAGGTTCGTACCCTTTTTTTAAACATTTATTATGATTATTTACTCCTCGCTTTGGTCAGAGTCGGAATCGTCCGGATCGTCCGATTTAACGGGCTTTCCGCGATTCGCCTCCATCTCTGCTATTTGCTTTAACCAACGGACTGTAACAGGATCGGGCCATGCTGTTAAAAAAAAAATTTCAAACTAACAGTTATCATTCATTACTGACGGTAATGATGGGAAAGAGAGAAATGTTGACAGAAAATGCTGTTTACATAAATTCGTTTTAGTTGATTTAATACCATTTTGGGAATGCAATTGTCATTTCGATAGAAAGTACAAAATGGTTTACCTTTTGCATTAAAATTGGCACAACTTCTTCGTTCTAATGTTCCAATTGCATGTGTGACAAATTTGTTGGCAATTTCTCGGTATTCTTTACATCGACAAAGAATACCAAGAGGCGGGTCAATGCATTCGCACGGGGAATGAATTTTAGCCATCACGATAAAATAGATCGATCAGAATTGATTATTTTTTACTTAGAAAAACTTGGACCGAAAATAGAAAATGTCATTATATATGTACGAAGTTTTCACTAGACCAATATTTTTCGATGACACAGATATACGAAGCGATTCAGTTTCGTTTTTGACCTTCAATTGTTATCCGGACTTTTTTCTTTTGTTTTCTTTTGTCCGTATGGTCGCAACCAAAATAAACGATTTATATGGAATATTTTACTTATTCATGGAATCATGGGCAACCTAATGCATTCGTTTATTTTTCACTCACCTGTAAACTGTTTCTAAAAAAAAAGACTACCATCGCTAATAATTAAAAATAGACTAAAAATGCGACTTATCGCTATTTGACCCGTAGACTCGCGTTTACAGCTTCGTAACAACAGATGGTGAGTTGGAGTGGGGGCAATAAAAACGTTCGCGCCGGTTATGGCGGGAAAATTACCCGCGCAAGTCCTGCCATGGCATAGTTCGTTTGTCTCGTGCCGCGTTCACAACGTGTTCATGGCGTGTTTAATGTTTACGTTATAACTGTTGTCAGTCTTGTATTGTTAATTGTTTTTTGTTGTCCGAGCTTAAGAAAAAACAATAAATTACATAAATTTTCAAAATTCCGCAATTATCTCAGTAATTAAGTGACCGATCAACGTGGAAAGAAATGGAAACGAGCAACGGCGGTGTTCTCAAGGAATTGGACAACAACAAAGCCAATGTCCCCGAGGATATTGGCGTTGCCGAAGATTCCGGATTCGCAAGCATCGCTGGTTCGATCGCCGGTAAGAATATTTTACGAAAAAAAAAAATGAAACGAAAACTTTCGAGATTGAGAAAATCGACTACGCTTGAGTGAAATAAAAAAAAAAATGACAGATCGGCCGTTTGCAATAGAAAAACAAACGAACGATCGAATCGGTATGGACTTTTTTGGCAGACATTTTTTTTTGGTTCTAAATTGTCAAAATAGTGATGTATAGCTCATTTTTCAAATCGTTCCAATTTTTACATGGATTATCGGGTATTTTCACTTTTCCCGAATACGCGACCAAAGGTTCAGGATTTTTTTTAAACTTTCGTTTTCTTTTTTTTTTCTAATGTGAAATTTCCAGTATTGTGATTTTTTTCGAACTTCATTTAGATACTTCGCCTAAAGATGAGTCGGCTGCAATTCCCATTGCTCAAGATGTCAAATTTGTCCCGATCGACATTGCACAAATGACTGTGGATAAGGGAAAAAAGCGCAAAGTTGTTGACAAAGTTGAGGACGAAGCTAAGAAAAAGGCAGACGAAGAGTACAATAATCAACAGCGCGAACAAACCTACAAGCGTCTTATGCATCTCTTGACCAAAAGCCAATTTTATTCTTCGTACATTATCGATAAAATTAATTCAAACGCTACTACCAAATCCAAAAAAAGAGGCAAACCTGCATTAAAACAAAAACCAGTCCAAGCGTCCGACGAGAATGCAGAGCCTAGCACAACTCCTGTCTCCAAACGACCACAGCGAACAACTCGGGGCAATAAAAAATATGATATTAGCGAATACGTATCGCCTGATGTAAGAAATATATTCAAATTATTTTTGTTCATTTTTTGTCTCCTTCAAATATCACCGTTAACATTTTCCATAATAGAATATGCAGTTAATAATTGATAGAAACTTCAATCAATAGCCAAAATCAAATTGTCATTCAAATTCTTGATTTAACGATGGATTAAACGGGTTTGAAAACGAGCTAGTTTTTTTAAGTCAAAATCCATTTTAGACCATTCATATGATTTTTATTCAACATTAGGAATTTTTTTTATAAATCGATAAATCACTAAAAAACAATTAATTGAATATATCCAAATGCGATTTACCTGGTTGCATATTTTCACTAGACTTTTTAATGAACCAACCAATTTACTCATTAATTTGTCTTTCTCAATTACAGCTGAAAAAAAAGTTGACTGCTCAGAAAAAGAAAAAGTTGAATCTGAGTCAGGAAGAAATTGAGTCCGAGTTGAATTCTCAATCCGATTCAGAAGACAAGGACGAGGCTGGAGCAGTTTTCAAAAATCCGACGTACTTCAAAGGCGATTTACGCGATTATCAACAAGAGGGCCTGCGATGGTTGAAATTATTGTATGAGAATGGCGTAAATGGGATTTTGGCGGACGAAATGGGTTTGGGAAAAACGATCCAAGTGATAGCCCTGTTTTGTCACCTTTTGGAGAGACGTCAGGACGGTCCTTATTTAATAATCGCACCGCTTTCTACGATACCAAATTGGATCTCGGAGTTCGAAAGATTTGCTCCAAATTTACCCGTCGTTTTGTTTCACGGTAAACCGGAAGCTCGCGAAGCAGCGATGAAAAAAGTCAAAGTTAAACATCGAGTCAACGACTCGTACAGCACTTATCCCATCATGATTACAACTTACGAATACATAATCAGAGAGAGATCGTTCTTGTCGAAATTCAAGTGGAGATACATTGTCGTCGACGAAGGTCAACGAATAAAGAATCACAAGTGCTTGCTCGTCAGGTAAATATTAATTTTTTGAATAGTCAAATAGTTGATTGAATTATTAACGTCTCGCCAGTAACATTCAACAATTAACTCTTTTGTTAACTTTATGTAACATGAAGTTTAAAGTTAGATTCAAAATTTTCGATTTTTGAGACAAACTTTATTTCGTGTTCTTCTGTACTTGAGCAAAATAAAAATGAAGAAAAATCTGTCGAAAAATGTTGGAGATATTCAGCGATTAATCCTCGAACGGATCGCCGAAGACTGTCGCAATTTTCTTAAATGCGAAAAAGAGATTTTGGATAAAAAGCAATAAACAATTTGATATTTTGCAGGTCGTTACAGTATCTGGAGTCAATGAATCGTCTTTTGCTTACCGGTACTCCGCTACAAAACAATTTGGATGAGTTATGGTCGCTCCTGCATTTTCTGCTCCCCGAGATATTCGACGATCTCGCGGTATTCCAGTCGTGGTTCGACCCGGAAGAGCTTCAGAAAAACGGAGGAACGGAAAAAGTGTTGAAGCAAGAGCAAGAAAAGCAAGTGTTGTCGACGCTGCGTGAAATTTTAAAACCTTTCATGCTGAGACGTGAAAAATGTGATGTTTGTCTGGACATACCACCGAAGAAGGAACTGATCGTTTACGCGCCACTTACGGAGCTGCAACACGATCTTTATGGCGCCGTGTTGAATCACGACCTTCAGGCTCTGTCAAAGATCGACGACGACAATTCGGCCTTGCCGGACGGTCCGTCTTTGCCGAAAAGACGGTGCAGAATGAATAACAAGTACAGCGATGATTACGTTGACGTTTATAATACAACGGCTGAAACTTCCGTTCGCTCTGATACACCAACCGATGATCTCAACGACGACGATTTTGATTGGCACCGCCATACGCAATCCGCTTATACCAGCGTCAGTAAAACCGCGGATGAGAAAAAATTGAACGTTTGGAGACAATACACGAACATCACTGCGCGGAATAGCGAATTTTTCATCCGTCTTCGCTTCGGCAATAACGGTGAGGATATTTTTGTCACGATCGTTACTAATTGGCAAGATTTCAATCATTTGAGAGAGTTGAAAAATTAAATCGGGTGAAAATTAGATATATAAATTATTACAATATTATGAATACTTTATTTTTATTAATTATCAGCAAAAATCGAAATATTTACGTTCTAGTCCCAAATATCACGATTTTTTAGATTATTCCATTCGGTTCGTTGTTCATTTACGTTTCCATTTGTATTCCGCAGCAATGATGTACAAACAAATCGTAAACCATCCGTATCTACTTCACTGTCCTCTGGATGCGTCCGGTCTGCCAGAAATAAGCGAAAATTTGGTAAAAGCTTCTGGCAAACTTTTAGTTCTCGATGCCATGCTTACTAAACTCAAAGCTCAAGGTCACAAAGTGTTGCTGTTCTCCACGCTGACAATGATCCTCGATCTTATTGCTGATTATCTCAATTTACGACCATGGCGGTATTTGACGTTGGACGGCAGGCAGGACATTGAAATTCGTCAGAATAACATCAAAGCGTTCAATGAAGATCCTGATATATTTTTGTTCCTCATATCCACGAGAGCTGGGGGAGTTGGACTGAATCTCGCTGGCGCCGATACCGTAATCATTTATGACAGCGATTGGGTGAGTTGTTGTTTTTTTTACGTTCCTTTCAACTGGGATTTTTTACTACAATAGTTTTATTTTTTTATGAACATCTATAGAATTTTCAAATGACGAGACATTTTTTGACGAACATGAATAACAGATTTTTGGTATTAATTCACCTAATTCGGGGAGGACTTGATTGAGATGCTAAAATTTTATAAAATGTTCCGCTTTGTCGATGAAAGCTGAACAAAAATTGCGTGCAAATGAAAATTCATTCAAATTTTTTTCGTTTTTTTTTTCATAGAATCCACAATGCGATCTCCAAGCAATGGCCCGTTGTCACAGAATCGGTCAAACACGACCAGTGGTTGTGTATCGTTTGTGCACCAAGGGAACCATCGACGAGAGAATAATAAGTCGCGCTTCAGCTAAGCGTAAACTTGAGAAAATGGTTATATCCAAGGAAACAAACATTGATTTGAAAGACGCGAATACTCTGATTGAGCTAAAACGTTTGTTGGATTCGAACGAGAGCGAAATCGTTTCCGCTGAAAAAGAGGGTGAGTACAGTTTGGTCATCGAGTCTATGAACTTGTTTAAAAATGCAATTTCAATTTGATCTGCAAAGAAAAAATCCATTATTATAAAAATGGGTGAAGTTTGTGGGATGCAATTTTTTGAGTCTGGAACAAATAATTTTGAATGTTTTCGAAAAATCTTTTCGTCCTCAATCTTGATGCAAGAAAAACCAAAGAAATAATTGAATTGAAGGGAGATTTGTAACAATTTCAATGTCAAGTGTATTAATTATCATTTTCTAATCCAATTTCGACAGTTTATACTGAAGCGGAGCTCGACAAAATATTGGATAGAAGCGATCTCATCTGGCCGGTTCCCAAAGAAGAAACAAAAAGTGCCAAAACCACCGGTTCCGATTGAGGATTTATCAAAACCCAAACAAAAACATTTAGAAAATTTAACGTCACAAAGTGCAGTGTGCTTTTTTCTCGTTTTTAAAGTATTTCACACGGACGTATTTATTTGATAGTATTATTCGTCGTTGCTAATGTTAATCCAAGTACAATTTTCTATTTTTTAAGTCAACGTTACA
This sequence comes from Campoletis sonorensis, assembly GCA_013761285.1. Classification (NCBI taxonomy): domain Eukaryota; kingdom Metazoa; phylum Arthropoda; class Insecta; order Hymenoptera; family Ichneumonidae; genus Campoletis; species Campoletis sonorensis. The sequence goes on along the minus strand of JACEOJ010005883.1, from coordinate 178,237 downwards.
ATATTATTACTTTTTTTCTGTACTATTTATTAAAGAAACGAAGATACGAGATTTAACTTATGGCATCTTTGATGAACGAGTTCGACCCGAACCCTTGACGTGTGTCGAGTTCTTGCATTTGTGAGATTGCGTTGATTGTTCGCGAAATTCAGCTTCCAATCTGACGTACGTACCTCCTTAAAGGAAAATTCAGAATAAAATTAGAGTTGCATATCTTTTCGAACACTACGAAAGGCTCGAAAAACAGAAAAACAGATTTTTAGAATTGTGCCTGCAATTTAGAAAATTTGCGGAATATTTACACATTATTATTTAAAAATTGAGTCATTTGTTCGAATTTTCAACTCGATGTTAATTATATTCGTACCGATCGGCTGATTGTTCCAATTCTGCGAGTGTTGTTTTATATTTTTTGGGAAGAGACTACTCTCGAGCGCAGTTCTTTTCGTTAGTAAAGCAATCATCTGAGCGCTCGCTTTTTCTTCATAATCTCTCTGATTGTCCTGATTGTAACGTGCCAGCAAATTTGCGCTCCAACATCGTCCACTTTCCGCTCTATTAAAACAACGTTTATTGCAATAATCTTCGACAGCAGCACAAAAATAATGAAGAAAGCAGTGTCTTCGATTTGTTCGTCGAGAAAAACAAAAAGACAAAAAATAACGACGAAAAATCCTACAATGTTATTTATTAATATTACCAGTTATACTCGATAATTATGACACCGTTTGATGCCAAAACAAACGCATCTATGAACTGTACTTTGGAAATTCGAAAAATTATTCCACAAAAGGCATAAAATGCCTTTTTTTTTTGTTCGTAACTATCTTCTCACGATTTTATTCCGAACGTAATGATTCGCGGTTAGAGTTTTTGGCGCTCACCTTTTTGGCGTGTAATATCGAGAATTTTTTTTAAATCTGTTTGTTCTCTTTGAATTCGGCCAAGCGTGTGATTCTTCACTGTTCTCGGAGTCCTCATCGATGCTGCTCTCGCCACATCCGGTCGCACCGTCGTCGTCGTCGCTTTCCGATGCCGACGAACAAGCCGACGAAGGGTCGGTTAATTGTGAGCCTTGTTGACGCAATTTACGCGATGACCTTTGACCATCCGAGGGCTGACAAGGTCGACGAACTCCCGAACCACCCCAAATTTTTCCTACAGTAAGAAACTTGATTTATTTTCAGTAATCAATTTTTGTTAATCAAATCTTCTCTATTTTATTGCATCTAAATGTTTAGCAAAGTAAAAAAACGTTGTATCTTTTATTCCGAGTGTTTTTGCAAACAGATTTTCAAGTACAGTCCAAAAATAGTTGCAAATAAGGAAATGCATTCTAATCAAAATACTTTATTATTTTATTTTTATTTTTAGCGACTCACTACCATTACCTAAAAGACCAAGTTTGGGTCTACAAGGAACGAGTTCGATGCCATCCCACCACATGGCTTCTTTGCAAGAGAGTTTTCCGGGTTGTAAGCTCGGGTCTCGAGCGACGAGTCTCGTTAAATTTTCCGGAAAAAACAATTGGGGCGGATCCATACAAATAACATCTCTGTAGTTAGCAAAAATCGTCAAAATGTCAGCCTCATAACCGGACGTGGTGCCAGGAATGTGTTCCTGCAAAAAAAGTCGCTAAGTACGGATTGCATATTGCAAAAGCAGGATTTTTTGGTGAGTTGAACTGGGTCCAGGCAAATATAGAAAATTCGACACTCAATATTGTTTCTTCATAAAAATGAATCAAAAAGTTTGATGCATGATTCAAGATCTCCGGGTCAAATAATTGAAAAGGGGGATGGGATTTTCTTGGAAATTGTACGACTTTTGAGCTTGTATAATGGGAAATTGTTTATAATGTTTGTGAGCAATATTTGCAGGACCCTAAAACCATCAATTTCGAATGGAACGAAAGAGACTTTTCGTTGAACATGATTTTACCTTGAACCTGCAACCCTGTTTATTTGGTAAAGTTTCGAAGCGATAAGCTCGTTGACTGCAACACGGATACCTTCCAAGTGGAAAAGGCGAAGTTCTTTGTTGCTCGTTGGCAAAAAATTGAGGAATTTCTGAATGGTAAGAGCACCAATCCATTTGATTGATAGGAAAATAAATCTCGCACTCACGACAATAGATGTAATGGCAATCTCCCCAAAGACGCCAATAAACTTTTCGCCACGATCTTAATTCCGAGCGTAAAGTGACGATATAATCATTCAGGGTCCAGCTTAAATCTCTATAAAATATTGAAAAATATTGAAAATTGAAAAAAAATTCTCCAATCTCGGACTAGCAGAACAAAGGTCTATATTTTAGAAAGACGTCAAAATAGAC